>VWZO01008818.1:228149-267012 GCA_013396975.1 Bucco capensis | reverse complement strand
AAGCCTGGCCATGAGGATGACTCTCATGTTCAAGCAAACTCAGCCAGCCAGCCTGAGCTTGGAATAAAAAAGTCTCATTTGATTCTCTGAGTGAAAGGTTCCACAAACAAAACTGCCTTCCCCTCCTCACCTGCTCAGCTCACCAGAGATGCTCAAGGTGCATCCAGCCATCCAAGGCAGGAAAAGCAAGACCTCAAGACACAACCAAGCTCAGGGGAAGCATTCCAGCATGGATTTAGCCCCCAGTCTCATTGATGGTCTATGAAATCCCTACAGGAGGCTGGAGAGGCTACACTTTGGGGCATCTTCCATCTGAAGGCAATGGCATTACAGCAGTTCAAGAGAGGTTAACTGATTTCCTTGAAGCCAGTGTTAGTAGCTGCTAACTGATTTCCTTGAAGCCAGTGTTAGTAGCTGCAAGCCCATGAGCAGAAGGATTTTTAGTGGCTGTATTTTCTTCCTTAAACGTAAAATCAACCAACCTTCCCAGTCAGCTTGGAGAGCTCATCTCCTCCCAGGATCTGCATATCTTGCATAGACTGGTCATTCTGAAAGAAGAAAGACCAAACTTTGAGATGGGATAGAACTGCAGCAAATCAAAGTACAAACACAACTTTTTCTGCCTCTTTCACACTCTTAGTTACCATTTTTTCCCCCCAATGCTCATTAATATTGGTGTATGACAAACCACACTCTCATTTGCTCCTGTGCCTTCTAGCATCCTAAGCTCAAATTCAAGCTCCAAGCTTTACTCAACTAGAAAAAGTTGCTTTTTTTTTTTGGTCTTAACATAAATAACATTCCCTTTGCAGCCACTTGACCACAAGCAATGTGACAACCCCATGTCCCCAAGGGACCCCAAGGAAAGGTAGCAGAATTGCCTAGAGGACAATCTCTCCAGGTTTCCATACTCCAGACCCTCCAAAAGGCTCAGATTCAGACTCTATTCCCACCACAGCTTCCTAACAGGTCCTGAGCAGTCATTGCCTTAAAAGAGAGTTTTTAGACCTTTCCTGCCCTGGCTCTAGGAGCTTTAGATCCTTCTCCTGCTGCTCTGCTTGCTTTCCTGGGAAGCAGAGCTCGAGCAGGAAGGAAGATGCCAGCCCAGAGGCTTTTGGAGAGAAATGTAAACACTTCTCTTACTTTTTGCAAAGAAAACAGAAAGGAAAAAAAACCCAAACCAAGCAACCAACCAAAAAACCCAAACCAACAACAAAATGAATCAACACCCCCCAAAAACCCACAACAAAGCCAAAAGCTGATTTCCTCAGAAGATGACTTGAAAACTAAATAGAAAGTGGAGCTAGAGAAGGTTTTCCTTTCCTCAGAAGATGACTTGCAAGCCAAAGCTGAGCTGGAGAAGATGTTCAGCAAAGCACAAGGCTGTTGTTGCAAGGCAAGACAGGTCACTTGCACAAGGCAGCCAGGGCTTCTGTTGCAAGCCTCTCAGCAGCAGTTAGTTTCTCCTCTCTGCCATGGCATGGGTAACCAAGGCACTGACCAAATATTTCTTCCTTTCCAAATGAGAGAGTCTGGAATTTCATTAACAACCCCAGACACAAGAATTCCTGCTGAGGCACTTTGGCCTGAGCTGCTAGCTCAAAAAGAGAGAGGGGGGAAGGAAAGGTAAGAGTGAGGTGCAATGATTAATGAATTGATTTCTTTTTAGCTCAAACCCCCCTCTCTCTCAGCAGTCTTCCCAGCAGCACTGTTTCCTTTGCACTTGGTATTTCTGGCTCTAGCTGAAAGGAAGATGCTGAAATAGCATCTTCCCTGGCTGGCAAGCAGCTCAGCAAACACAAAAGCCATTGAGAGCAGGGGGATCAGAGCATCCCCTCACCCTGCACAGCCACACAACTAACTGCACACAGGGATCCAAATCCTCCTCTTCTGACTGGAGACCCAGGACAGGGCTGAGGACTCACTGTGCCTAAAAAACCAGAGAGAAAAAGGCAGCTCTGAACCCTCCAGCCAAGGTGCTCCCAAGAAATGTAAAGGAATTCTCTTGCATTGCACAGTAAAGCAGTTTTCTTGCCCCCCCCCCCAATTTCTGATCATTGATTTTAATCAATGAGATTGTGAAATACACACCTGGCAAAGAGCAAGGCTCAGCACCATGATGTCACATCACCATCAGCATCCTGTGCAGATAGATAAGGTGCACACCAGGGTTGCTATAGAAACCTCTCCAGGCCTTTCTTCATCATCTCAATGTAACAGCACACTACATGTTAAGGATAAAGTGAAATAAATGGCAAGGGGAGGGGGGGGAAACCACCTAGTTTCATTCAGGAGGAATTCCTGTCGATTCAGAATTGTTAGTTTAATTGTCATGGTCTCAAGAGCTGCTTTTTTTCTTGGGGACTTAACCCAACTGCTGTGCTTGAGTGTCTAGGACTTGTTCTAAAGGCAGAGAAATCCATGAAAGATTCACCTGCCATCACCCAAAGTTCCTCAGTGCTTGCTTTCTAACATCCTCACATCTCACTTGCTTTCTAACATCCCTAAACACTATTTCTGCTGTCAAATACTTGACACTAAGTATCATTTCCCAGATAGATAGATATTAAAATCACAGTCTGGTCTGGTTAATGAAGCCCCAAATGTATTGCAGCTCTTTCTGGAAGAGCTGATGCATTGGGAGCATCCCAGCATCTCCTCAATTTAATATTGCATTTCTGGTTTTTCCTCTTTAATAAACCTGCCTTTTCCAGGATAAAGCTCCATTTCTTGGGTTTTCCTTGCTGTGTTGTCTTCATCCTTGGTTTATTGTTTTGTTTCATTCAGGCTGTGCCAATATACATCTTCAGATCCTCGGAATACTTGATGATTCCACATCCTTTTTTTCATGGCAAGCAAGATAAATCCACTCTTTTTCTGTGGACTGGATGTATAGATATTTAAATTCCATCTGTCCTAAGTCATGTCTTTTGGCCTGGGTGGGGGCACAGCACTATTACAGCTCTCCTGAGATCAACACTTGGCCATGGGTCAAGTTACAAGTGAAATGAGTTGGGTGGTCTCAGGAAAATTGGTTCTAAACAGCATTGCTCATCTGAAAATTGCACCAAACTGTGACCATCTGTTCCTCTGCTAAAGAGACAGAATCTGGAGCACATTCACACTGGGCTCCGTGGAACAAAGAGTCTTTAATCAGGGCAAAAAAAACAAAGTAGCTGTAAGCTAACAGTTTGAATGCAGAACTAAAGGATGAAGTGTGGCCAGCAGGTCACCATCACACATCTAGGTGCTACAGACTGCACAGGTAGCATGGGATTTCTTTCAGACAATGGGATTCCCTTTTTTCCTCCCCTAAATTCATCAAGGGGAACCCTTAGCAATGAAGGAGGTGACTTTGAGGCCTGCTCAGCTTTGCTTTCTGCAAAGCTCCAGCAGCCTGAGGATTGCCATGAGCACAGAGCTCTCCCCTCACAGCAGCAGCCCAGCTCCCACAACCAGCCTTTTCCTGTAAGATTTGGACCAAAAAGAAGCCACTGCCAGACATTCACTTGCAGCTATCCACTTGCAACCTCAAGCCATTGAATGCAGAGCATCTCTAAGGCTTCCCTTCTCCTTCCCTGGGGGCTAAGGGAAATGGTTAGGACAGAATTCCTGCCTCCTGGGATGTGCTTCACTAGATGAGCGTGTTGGTTCCAGCCAACAGTTGTCAGCATCAGCATCAGCTTCCACATCATCTGCTCCCTATTTTGATTACTAGGGAAAGTCAAACTGGGATATATAAAGCAGGCTAGGAAATGGTCCTCAGCACATCAGCAGAAATAAGCAGAACATTGGTGGAGTGGTACTAGACTTAGCACTTACAAGCAACATACAAGCAACATACACTTGAATGAATAGCTTTTTGGGTTTCTTCTCTAAAGAAGAAAGGGCTTCAAAAGTGTAGGTCAGCACAGAGACTGTCCTGGTTTTCATGGCAGGCAACTAGGACTATCCAGGCTCAAGCAGCAACATTCAGAAGAGAACTAGTAAGTCCTTGTGCCAATGAGTGGGAATGGTATGGATCCCTTCCTCAGAATCACTTGTAGACCAAAGGGCATCCTGCAGCCTCTGGCTCACACCCACACTCCAAAGAAGCAAGGGCAGGTCACTGAGAGATTTGCAGGAGGTGCAAACAAGGCAGCACTGCTGAGCCAAGTGGAGCTCAAACCCTGCCAGAGCATAGAATCACAGAACACAGAACNCAACACTGTTCCTGCTCCAGGCCAGGATGCCATTGGCCTTCTTGGGCCCCTGGGCACACTGCTGGCTCCTGCTCAGCTGTCACTCAGCACCCCTAGGTCCCTGTGTGCCTGGCAGCTCTGCTGCAGCCCCTGGCCTGCAGGGACATTAGCTCTGCAGCACTGAGAGCTCTGCACCTTTCCTCTCCTTGGCCTACCTCCCTGTCCCTGGAGCTGAAAATAGCCTCTAGTCTCTCCTAATGATGGCACAGAACACTGCTGCAAAAGGCACCAGTTAGGAGCAGTAGTTTGCTCGATTTGGGGCAGATTGTGCAGTAATATATTTTCCTCTGCCTGAGCTTGAATTGTTGAGGCTTTGTAAGAAAGCTTTGCTTTACAACACTTGCTGTATCCAGGGGAGCTCCAGCATCTAACTCTCTGAAGAGATGACCTTTGGAAGGCTTCGCATTAAATCCCTTGGGGCTTTGAATCTCCTCTAAAAACCATCCCCAGCTTCAAATGTTCAGATGTTCCAGAAACCTGCATTGCTTAGAAATACCAAGGATTTCAGCTCATGATTTCAGAAACATTAACTTCAGGTCTAAAACTCCATTTACACATAGTAGCTGTAGCTCTGGAGCAATACTGTTAGCTCCAAACATTTATTTCAGACTGGAAAGCATTTTTTTTTCCAAAGGAAAACATTACAGCTTGTCAGAAAAATGTAACCCTTGGGGAGTGAAATGTCTGCAGAAAGATTAGAAAATACCTCTGGTGGAGTTTGCATTCGAGCTGAAGGCCAGAAGAGCAGAGCAGCAACCCAGCACACAGCCAAACTGTGCCATTTGTTCAGTTTAGACAAGGATTTCACAGCTCAAGAGCACAATGGCAGTGAGAGCTGTGGCTGGGCTTGCTGAGCTGAGAGGTCTCTTCCAACCTTAATGACAGCTGAGCAAGGAATAACAGATCAGAAGGAGGAGTAGCTTGACCAGGCAAGCTTGAATCTGCCCCAGAAGTGCCTTAAAGCAGTATTTGGCTATTGCTGGAGGGGCAGCACAGCTCAGGAGCACACACTCTGCCTTCATTTCTACCTCTGTGCCTATGGCAATCAGGTCTCTTCCTCCTCCCTCAGCTGAGCTGTTCCATTCCCCCCAAATCCTTTCTGTGTGAGTCACTGCAACACTTACTCATACTTCAATACAAAAAAATCCCCACCAGTTCAGCTGGTGCTCACATATTTAACTGGTGTGTAGGTGTGTTATCTGAGGCAGACTTGGAGATCATCCCTTGATGAGTAAGTTTTACATTACAGATCAACTTGATGAACTGACTGTAGGAGAGGTTGAAGAGGACCTTTCCTGACCTAGACCCACATATTAGCACTTCCTGATATTCTTAGTAACACTCCAAGCAGTGGCCAAAAGCAAAATACTCTGTGTTTTAATTAAAGTAACTTGAAGCAGGAACACTTTCTTCCTCCTTATATTCAAGGCACCCTTGAGTCAGTGATGAATTTAAGCTCTCACACCTCTGCCATCACATGAAATAGAAGCTGCAGAGCTCTGGAAAGAAGAGCATCTGCCTCCAGACCTGAGAAGTTTCACAACAATGAATTGTAGGGTCACATTTTGGTTATACATAGCACCAGATTGCCTGAGAACACTAGGAAAAGTAGGTTGGCTCCCCCAAAATAATGAGGGTTGAGATAGCTGTGCTCCCTCTGATAGCTCTGAGGAGCATCTCTGAGAGAAATGAGGCTGAGCCTGAGGCTTGCACACTTGCTCATGAGAATCCTTTGCAGTTCAGATGTACTTTCCCTGGTGCCAAGCTCTGCCTCTAGCTCACAATCACAGCTCTATTTTTTTGCTACATGATTAAACCATGGCATTCTATCTGGAATTGCAACCTCTCAAAATCAACTAACCTTGCAGCACTGAGGTTGGAATGAGACAATGCAACAATCCCATCAGTTTGAGCTGGACTTAGTTGTTGGATTTAAACAGCTGGAGGGGGAAAGGGAGAGAGAGAGAGTTGAAGGAAGACTATGAGAGCAGCAGGATTCCCTTGAGGAGACAAACAGAGAAGAGTTAGTAAAAGGAAGCAGGATAAATAATGTGAGAACTGTCTATAAAACGAAAAAGGGATCAAAACAGAGAGCAGGAATAAGTCTTTCTAGAAAGTGGGACAGAAGAGGCAAAGAGAAGCAAAGGAGTAGACCTGGGGATGCTCCAAGACTTCATGTGGAGTCTCCCCTCTAAAACTGGAATTATTTGTAATTATTGCCTAAGATCCAAAACATGCCCAGCCACTCAATGCTGGGATCATGTAGGACTTACTCTTGATAATAATCCTGGCATAAAAACACTTCTATTGCCATTTCAGCTGAAATAACATGCTTCTGTTCTATTTCCTAAGCAATGAGGTGAAGTTTTCCACACTTGAGTGGTAGACATCTCCTGCCACTCACTGGTTATGGGTTAGCATGGCTAAGAAGAGTTCAAAGAAACTTTAGAACCAGGGAATCTTCCTAGTGGAGAAAAGATAACCCAACAGGAAAAGCATGTGCATGACTGCTATGCCAGCTGCAAAATAAACCCCAGTTTAAGTCATTCTACTCTTCACCCTGCAGGATTATTGAAGTGCTACCATGTGAGTATCATTTCCATGTGCTTTGTGGCTTTATTAATTAGCTGTGTGATACTGCTAACTAGGTAGAAAGTGTATGATAGTGGTATTGCACATGTCCTAATCCTTGAGAGACAAGTCCCAGGACCAAATCCTAACCAAATGGCTACAAAATGCTCTTCCATGGTGGAAAAAAAAATGCAGAGCAGATTTGTGAGAGTTAGGAGAAGTTTATAGCCACTAGGGTCAGAGCAAAATGCCAACCAGCTTCCTCCTGCCTGTGGCAAGGAGAAAGAGTTATTGTGGCAAATATTGGACTCAGCATTTGTGCTCAGAGAGAAACTCTATTATCACTCCAGGTATTTAAGTGAACTTCCACAGACGTTTCTAGGACAACTTCTGTCCAGAAATGGACTGAGAGCTACAAGGTGGAAGAGGAATGTAGAGCTTGTCCCACTGCCTCACTGAAACAAATCAAATGTTATTGCATCATTTCCTCTGAAGAGAAAAGGAAGTCTTGGTGTCTTCAACACAGGAATTAGCTCCATGGCTCCTTTTCTAACAAAACAGAATCACCTAGTGGTGTCTTTTGCTACTATGCAAACTGCATGTTATGGAGATGAAAGCATTTCAGTTCCTTTGCATGAAACATTTAGAATAAGCCATGGCTTTATCCCATTCCAGCTATGGCAAACTATGTGGAGATGGGGGTGGAAAATGAAGTAACCTGACATAAACCTGACAGAACTGGTAAGGATTTTGACAGCAAACAACATGGTACAGGGCAGAAACTGAAATGATTTTTCTGCCCCCCAAAAGAAGACAGACTCAGTGCAAAAGCACAGCTTGAGAATGCTTCATCTCCTCATTCATACCACAAAGGGACAGGAGCAAACACTTTGGAAGAAAACCACACAGGTTTTCCAAAGAAAAATAGCTTTCACACTGTTTCTCTTCTAATTTGGAGAGGAAAAAAAAATTCCCATTGACAGAAGTCGACTATTTATTAGGAACATCCAACCAGCATCTACATGACTAAGAGGTTAACTTACGTGGTAACTCTTCAGCCTCACAAAATCCACTTTCATGGAGATGAACCTTTCTGAATTCCTGCTGAGGTTCTTAATGTGCTCCACGAGGTCAGCACAGAACTTGTAGCCACCTTTGAGGACACAGAGGACCACAATGTCATTGTCTCCAATGTCTTGCACAATATCTTTGGCCAAGCGTTCTGTCCTGGGGCAAAAGCAAAGCAAGGATCAATTCAGGTGAGGCAGAGAGTCTTTCAGTTCTACAGGTCACAAAGAAGCTCTGTGGGGAGGGCATGGACAGTTCAAGTGTCTTGACTGGACTGGATCAAGCTCCCAGCAAGCATCCAGAAGGACCTGGACAAGCTGGAGAGGTGGGCCCAGGGGAACCTCAGGAGCTTCAACAAGACCAAGTGCAGGGTCCTGCCCCTGGGTCAGAACAATCCCCACCATCAATCCAGGCTGGGGGATGAGATGATGGAGAGCAGCCCTGCAGAAAAGGCCTTGGGGTGCTGGTGGCTGAGAAGCTGGCCATGAGCAAACAGTGCACGCTGGCAGCCCAGAAGCACAATGGCATCCTGGGCTGCAGCAAGAGAAGCGTGGCCAGCAGAGCCAGAGAGGTGATTGTGCCACTGCACTCTGCTCTGCTCACACCTCCTCTGCAATACTGGGTCCAGCTCTGGAGCCCTCAACACAGAAAGGACATGGAGCTGATGGAGCAGGTGCAGAGGAGGCCACGAGAATGCTCAGGGGCTGCAACACCTCTGCTCTGAGGACAGGCTGAGGGAGCTGGGATTGTTCAGCCTGGAGAAGAGAAGGCTTCAGGGGAACTACTAGTGACCTTCCAGGACCTAAAGGGAACTTCCAAGCAGGCTGCAGAGGGCCTGTTTGCAAAGGCCTGCAGTGAAAGGACAAGGGGCAATGGTTTTAAATTGGAGAAGAGTAGATTTAAACTGGACATTAGAAAGAAGTTCCTCCCCACGAGGGTGGTGGAACACTGGCCCAGGTTGCCCAGGGAGGTGGTTGAGTTGCCATCCCTGGAGGCATTCCAGGTGAGGCTTGCCAGGGCTCTGGGCAAGCTGCTCTAGTTGGGGATGTCCCTGGCTAGTGCAGGGGGGTTGCACTAGATGAGCTCCAGAGGTCCCTTCCAACCCAAACCATTCTAGGATTCTATAAGCAGCTAGCCAGTGATGGATGGAGGATGCAAAGCATGGGAATCCAAGTCTCAAATGCAGACATTCCCCTGCTAGAGTAAAGGGAGTGAGAGATCTCAGCACATGTTGAATCAGAGACTTTGGAGCAAAGAATGTAACTCAGCCCTTCAGGCTTCCCTCACAGGAGAACATCCATGTCAAAGAGTCCTGTGCAATGCCCTAACTTCTGTTAGTTACTGTGCATTCAGATATTCCTCCCCAACACACTGCTGGAAATGACCATTTCCAGTTGGTAACTTATTTCCTCAGAGTTTTAACAGCATGTCAACTGAGCATGAACACTCTCAGCTGCACAAACACTACCACAAACAGCAAAGCACCAGCAGATGCCTCCACTGAGGGCCCAAGGGAACTACTCCAAAGGAAGGAATGAGGGATGATCAGGCTTCCACCTTCCAAACCTAGCATTTGGCCCAGAACAGTCTATGACACACTTGGCAGAAGTCAGTGGTGCAGTGGGGAAGCATTAGGTTAATTGCCATTAATGATTTGGACCAAGGAGTTGCCCAAATCTTACATAATTGAATGTTTTGTCTACTTTTTGTATTGAAAACAGAGAATGGTTAGAGTGCAAGTGGGCCATGCAAATATAACTCTATACAAAGCTTTGCACTCATCCTTTCACCTCCAGTTCAGCATTCCTGTGATTTACATTCCAATGCCCACGTCACTACATGATCCTATTCTCCTTGCTGTGGTCTAATTCCCAAACTTGGAATTAGGTGAGAGAAATTAGACAGTGAGCTGCAAAGGCAACTCCCAATCTAGCATCTCCTAACCTTCAAGCATGGATTTACTTTCCAAATGAAATAAATTCTAATTGCTAACATAATATTTTAGGACAAATGTTATATGCACCCTGGTTTTGAGGATGCTAAGAGTTAGAAAGAAGAAGAATACTACTGACCCAATAAGTTACTTAGCAATATTCAAGCCACACATACCTGTCAACAATGATGCCATGAGGGATGAGCACATACTCCAGATCTCCATAGTAGTGCTGAGGGTAAGTGAACAAATCCAGGCTGTACCCAGGCCAATTGTCTGAAATCTGCATATCCAATAGTATCATTAAGAATAATTCATGGTGTTTGACAATATATAACTGATAGAAGTTCTATTGTCTGAGTTAACTGTATGACTCTTCCAATTATAATTTACTATTTCACTTCTATTCATTGTTTTGCTTCTCAGTACATCTCAGAAAGGAAATGCTACACTTTTTTTACCCACAGAATGTGGGAAATTTCACCTGAAATTCCAAACAACTAGATTGAAAGAGGAAATACTTCTTTCATACTAGTGTCCAGTTCAGGCTTCTCACTACTTTCAAATTCAAAATGCTAATACAAGGTTACCAAGAAGAAGAGATTCTCCAAACAGAGATTCAGACAGTGGGATGAAAGGTCATAAACTCACACATTTCCACAGAAGCAGGAGATTATCAATATTCTCCTTGGTGAGGTATTCAATTAGAGGCAAATCTTGCTCCAAAACCCTTGCAGCAGAAGGCTTGGGAAGGCTCTTGTCCCATTTTCAGGACACAGGGCTAGCTGACACTCTTAAAGCATTCTGCAGTCAGGAACTGTCTGGCATGGTTGTGTTCAAAAGCATTTTAACTTCAAATGAACCCATTTCAGACAGTGCTTTAAATTGCATAAGCACTAGAAACACCCACAAAGAACCCCTGGCAGCACTGCTTACTCCTGCATTCTCATCCACTTGCATGTTTGTAGTCTGATGCAGAGCCAATGGAATGGATGGGAAGTGCTTTGGCTCTCCTGCAAACCAATGGATGGATTTAGGTTGCAGAAAGTCCTTTTTGAAGCAGGATCAGGATGAAATTTTAGATTCTCCTCCCTATCCTTCTGCTTCTTTAGAGTAAAAGACCATAAAGTGCATTACTTTGTAAGAAGTTCTCACTTCCAAGTGCTCACTGGCATTTGACAACTAAGGTGAAATTCGCATGTGCTTTCTAATGGATTCTTTTTCTCATAGAATAAGCATTTCATATCCTTCTCTCTTTTAAAGTGACACTTCCCAACAGTAAGGCTTAGAAATCCTCATTTAGCGATAGGTCTGGTTGGATCTGATGAGCTTAGAGGTCTCTTCCAACCTTAATCATTCTGTGATTTACCATTCACAGCATGATGCTGGAGGACAATTCTCAAGGACCTACACATTTCTAGGAGTGTTCTGCTCGTGAGCTGTTACAAAGGGCAATTATCCTCAGTTTAACAGCTAAGCATCACAATAATATCCCGAAGACTAGAGGCCTGCCTGCCTCCAGCCCGGGGGACAAGGCAGCGTCCTCCTCCCCGTCTCGCTCGCTCAGCGCCGGGGATGAGCGCGGGCTGACGAGCCCAGGACCCTCGCAGGGCGGGAAGGATGTGAGGGGACAGGTGGGGGACTAGCGGCGACCCCGGGATGGCTGCCGAGCAGAGGGGCAAGGTAAGGAGCGATGCCGGCGCCCGGCAGGGAAGGCCCGGGAGGGAGCCGCGGTCGGGAGGTGCCTAGCACACAGCGCCTGACGGGCGGGAAAAGGCAGCGGGGGCAGGGGAGGTTACCGCGCATTTACCACAACGCCGCGGCCTCCACCGCTCGTCACCGCCGCGCTGCTCCCGCCTCGCCCCGCCATCTTCCTGCAGGGCGGAGCTGGGGGCCGGGCTGAGAGCTGCGCCGGGGAGCCCGCGGTGGAGAGCCGACGAGGCTGCAGCGCTGCGAGTGGAGCCATCCTTTAAACTGGACATTAGAAAGAAGTTCTTCACCACACAGGTGGTGGAACACTGGATCAGGTTGCCCAGGGAGGTGGTTGAGTTCCCATCCCTGGAGGTATTCAAGGCGAGGCTTGACAGGGCTCTGGACGATATCCCTGCCCAGTGCAA
This sequence comes from Bucco capensis, assembly GCA_013396975.1. Taxonomy (NCBI): domain Eukaryota; kingdom Metazoa; phylum Chordata; class Aves; order Piciformes; family Bucconidae; genus Bucco; species Bucco capensis. Next base: position 255,082 of record VWZO01008818.1, on the reverse strand, counting down.
GGGGGTTGGACTAGATGTGCTCCAGAGGTCCCTTCCAACCCAAACCATTCTAGGATTCTAGGATTCTCTCGCCTGCCGGAGGAAGCAGAGCCTGCGCTGTGCCCGCCAGCGCTTTGCCAAGAAGGTGCTTCTCAGCTTTGCAGATGCCCTGGGAAAATAGGCTCAGTTGCTAAAAGTCCCTCGGGACAAGAAGGAGCCAGAGGCGTTGGAGTGTGTCCAAAGAAGGGCAAGGAGGCTAGGGAGGGCTCTGGAGCACAAGTGTGTTGAGGAGCAGCTGAGGGCACTGGGGTTGGTTAGGCTGGAGAAGAGGAGGCTCAGGGGAGACCTTAGCTCTCTTTACAGCTCCCTGAGAGGAGGTTGCAGTGAGCTGGGGGTAGATCTCCACTCCAGGGTTAACAGTAAGAGGATGAGAGGAAATGGCTTCAAGTTGCACCAGGGGAGGTTTAGATTGGATATAAGGAGCAATTTCTTCACTGCAAGGGTTGTTAAGTCTTGGCCCAGGCTTCCCAGGGAGGTGCTGGAGTCACCATCCCTGCAGGGGTTGAAGAAACATCTAGATGCTCCCCTTAGGGCCATGGGTTAGTGGTGTGGGAGTGATAGGGATGGTTGGACTGGATGAGTTTAGAGGTCTCTTCCAACCTTAATGCTTCTGTGACTCTGATTCTGTGAACAGCCAAAGCCATGAGGTAGGTGTTCAGACAGCAGTGCAAAGGGCACAGTGGTGCCTGCAGGCAGCTTGGCCTTGTCTCTGCAGTGGGATAACAGGTGGAAGCAGCTGGATGTGTAGGAATGGCTTGAAGGATGCAGCACTAGTGACAGGCAGGATGGGGAAAAGGCTTGGACAGAGCTGGCTAAGAGGCCTGGGCTGAACAGGTTAAGCTGGTGTGGTTTAAACTGATGTTTTAACAGGTTTCTGCTTGTACTCTATGAAGAAATAAAGGATGCCAGAAAGCAAACTTCCTGTAGTTCGTTAATCTTGCTCTCCATCCTTGCTGACTCCTGAGCTGGTGCTGCTTCATCCCTACCACTGTCTACATACTGGAGCAAGCTATGTCTTCCCAGTGCCTTCAGCATGTTGCTTAGGCTATCTATCTGAAGGAAAAGCAGATCAGGAACCATGCATGCAGCCTTCTGCCATCCCTGGGCATAATGAAATATGCTTAGTTAACCCATTGCAGTTGGGTACACTGCTTTTTGAGAATGTAGTCCTTGAGACTTGTAGGTCACAAGTCATAACATGAATACAGAGAACACTGTGGTGTGTCTATGCCAGGAGTTTGGTGTCCAAAGCAGGCTGGTTTTTAGGTGCACCCTCTTAGTGCACTTACATTAGAACTTACAGGCCAATGAATAGCTTAGGAATCTGGTGTTAAAAAGCTTTCTATGAATGAATCCCCAATTACAGTGTGGCAAAGTCCCAAAGCAATTGAATATGATCTTGTGATAAGTGCTTTCTTTTGCAGATGAAGCCAGATCTGTTTGCTGTTTGTTTGGTGGATTAAGGAACTACTCTTAGAAGACCTAGACTTACAAATGATAACATGTCTGGAAGAGCAGAGGAAGTGATGCCTGTGTATGAAGACTAAGGTATGCTGGAAAAAATAGTTCCTGTTCACAGTACTTTAAAGTAAACTTAATAAAAATGAGTGAATTTGATAAACAGCATATGCAGACCTGTACAAACCTATGTAAATATATATACATATATATATATGAGCTTTTCATAATGGGCAAAAACTCCTACAGACTTTTGCATGTCAGTTGCTTGTCAACATTTGATACAACTGTTGAGAAAGAAAGTCTGATGTGTCATCTAAACTTGGGGATTGAATGTCACTGCTTTGTTAGTGAAAACATGATCTTAGGGCCTTAACTCTGCAAAAGGCTGTCAGCATTCTGAGGAACATTTCTATTATCTTTGTTAGGTTGTTTGTTTATAAACTAAAAATAGGAGGGAAAGAATAAACACTTTAAGATCTACAACCATGGGAAATGATCCAAGCGGGGAAAGAAGAAAGAATATAGAGTAGATCATACTGACAAGTAGGTCTGGACACATAGCCAAAAGACATAAAGGACCAGATGGAAGAAGCAACACACAGAGAAACAAAGCAAGGTTAAGACTTGGGTGTAAATCCCTTGTGAATGTATTTCTATCTAGGTCCTTGGCAGAATGAACTTTGTAACTTCTATTACACATCTTTTCCTCTCTTATCCTGTTGCTGATAAAACCAGGACATGCAGGATCCACCCCTTCACAACTCTCATGGAAAGAAATACTGGAAAGAGAAGGCTGAAGGCAGGGATAGCTCAAGAAAGCAGCCCAAGACAAACATTTCCTGGAGATACCTGTTAGCCTTTGCAACTCCAGGATGCGTTCTCCCAAGAAATTAGAATAAGCATTTGACAACTCAGTTTAATATGGAAACCAACAAAAATAGACCAGAAAAGCATGAAAATCCAGACTATTTCAAGAGGTATGGCTTACCTAGGTAGGAGCTTGCCAATTAGGGGATGAAGTCAGAGCTCTTATTCTGGTTTTGCCTGTTACTGCAGCTGTTATGTGAGCAGCAGAACTGTAAACAATCTCAGCAAGCATAAACTTGCATTTCTTAGTGGTTACAAGGTAAGCTTTATCCCCTCCCCTGCCAAAGCTGTTGCAGAGAAAGACATTTTTGGGTAAAAAGGTCACTGAAGAGAACATTCAAGACAAAAGTCTAACCTCTAGAGCACTTTAGGGCATGTTGCAAACAATTCTGAATTGCTTCCACACCTAGTTTTAATACAGCCCAGAATTTGCATCATGGGAGGCAGTTGCCCAGCCTGTTCCAGCCCTGGCCCAGGCTGCCCAGGGCACTGCTGGACTCGCCATCCCTGGAGGGCTTCAAAAACCATGGAGACATGGCACTTGGGGACATCATTTAGTGTCATGGGGATGCTAGGTCAACAGTTGGGCTTGATCTTAGAGGTCTTTTCCAACCTCTGTGATTCTGTCATTTCCTCTTTGTGACTGCCATGCTGCAGGAGGTAATGGAGGAGCACTGCAAGCTGGAATCCAGCTTCTGTCCACTTTCCATCCCAGCAGAGTTCACACCTTGAGGAACTGGAGGTTCAGCTTTAAAGCCTTTGCAGTGTCTAGATCCCCAAGGGAAGCTCAGAGCTCTCACAACTAACCTGTACTGAGTCTAGGAGACTGACAGGCTTTGAAAATTAACTACAATCACTTCATGAAAAGGGCTAAAAGCTGTCCTTCAAGATGTTAGCCTCTCTTTTAATCGGTTTATGACCTTTAAATCAGTGTTAGGCACTGCTTGACAGAACTCTGGGCTTTGACTGATTTGCTCTGTGATAAACATCTTTCATATAAACCTCCCTTTTTGTTTGTTATTAATCTCACTGTGCCAGGCTGGAGCAGGGAGAGCTTCACTTTGCAATTTCCTGCCTCCTGAAGATACTTTTCCTGCTTTTCAGATGCAAGTTATTAATCTGGAGTTCCTTATTTCTGAAAGAAAGGCAAACAAACATTTCCTCTTGTCCTGCAATACTAGAATAAGCTTTATTTCCCTCATAATATTATGCAACTATTTCCTTTAACCAGCTCCTGAGACGTATTGACAGCTGAAGGATAAAGGACTTTAAAGAACTGCAGCTCACATCACATCCTAGGACAAATTCCTCATGCCTGGCCAGGAGAACTAGGCAGGGAATTGTAAATACCTACTGGGTCACACCCAGTGTCATGAATTGAACTGCTAGGCTTTGTTTTCTTTTTCAAGCACTTGGCTTCATCCCTCTTTTTTTCCCCCTTTGTTTTTAAATACACACATTTGGGAAAATCTGCAAAACAAAAGAATTGTTTTAAGTCAAGGAATAACGGTTTAAGGACTTTTTCTCCCCACAAAAGAGCTCGGTGGTCTTTGATGTCATTTTGTCTGCAATAAAACAGTGCAGGAAGCCAAGTGCCTGGAAAGGCAGGAGCTGGTGCAGCAAGGCATGTTCCTGGCCAGCCAAGCCCTGAGCTCTGCTGCTCTCCAGTGCCCAGCTCCCTGAGGCTGCTGCAATGCTGCTTTCAGACCACTTGCTCTTTGGATTGTTTGTGTACAAGACAGACCAAACAAACCAAACAAACAACAAAACCTGGTTGTTTCTTCACTGCGCAGTGCTTGGGGCCACACACTGAATACTACTGCATGTTTTTCCTCTGAAGAGAGAATTATTCCATTGCTTCCTCAGCTTTCATGTGGCCTTGAAGCAATAAGGGAACAGTTCTGGAGATGCTTGTCCATCTTTTACATCAGCTCTGGAAGTTAGAGGCTTGAGTCACCTGAATTTTTCCTAGCAAGAGGAAATGAAGCATGAATTTCATTAATTTGGAGTGAGTAGTTTGAGACAATAGCTTTCAAACCACTCTAGGTTCAAAGCACAGCTTCTAACTCGGAGGCACACAGATCATGTATTTCAAGCACCTGAGCAGAAGCCAGGAAGCCCCAAATGGGCACTGCAGTGTTGCTGGCCCAGTGGAGAAGGGAAGGGACAAGGCATTTACCATTGCACTTCAAAAACATGCTAGGACAGAGCCATGAATAAATCATCTTGCCCCAGGGAATAAGTTAAGTGCTTTACATCTCATTTCTCTCCCTTCAATCTTTCCCATCCAGTTGCTGAAACAAATGAGATGAGGATTCTTGGAAAACAGATCCTTTCTGTAAACAACTTGAATCCCTTCCCTTTATTGCATGCTCTTAGCTCAACCCCAGATAATCATATTTTATTAGCATTACCATTATGATTAGCATGTAGGAGCTCTGCTTACAGACAAAACTTTTCCTCTGTCAGACACTAAGCAAAGAGAGGAAAAGATGATCCACATGACAGATAATTTATAAGCTAAGCCTAAGAGAAGAAACAACTGGCTGCAGTGCCAGGGGAGTTCAAGAAACATGCACAGGTCAATGAGATAAACCCTTATCTCAGAACTTTTGGTGGGCACCACTGCAAAGAACACTTGAGGAAGGGTTTGAAGACAAAGTTACTCCAGTGTCTGCATGTTTGTGTGGATTCCTGCACTCTGGAGTCAGTGTGGAGGCAGGCATGGAGGCAGGAATTCAGGCTAGAAGTGTGACTGAACAGGAGTTCATCCTCAACAGCAGGACCAACAAGACCAGCTGGCAGGAATGTAGCCTACTCTTTGGCTGTGCCTGCTCCTCTACAAGCATTTGTTGGAGGTACAGTCTAGACAAAACCCAATTAATTATGTTTTAAAGAACCTGGTGGAATGGAAAGCACATTTACTTCATCCTTTAAACAGCAAAGAAATAAACACAAGCAAGAAACTCAGCTCTCCTTGCATTCCTGCCACTGCTTAATAGCCTGGAGGATGAAAAGCCTCAATTGACTCACATTTTGTTTATATAACAAAAAAGGAGCTGGAGCAAGGTTGAGATGGAATGAAAAAGAAATGCATTCTAGGTATTCAACAGTCAAGCATAACCTCAGATGTCCACTCCTGGGGAGAAATGGCCAGTCCTCCTCAGCTTGGTGAGGCTCAAGATGCTTCTAGGCAGTGGGGTGGACAATGCCAGTGGGCTGCAGGCCTAAGGCAGGCAAACCTTAATACTAGGGTTTGTCACCTGTCTCTCCTGTAGGGATATTATGAATATTATAAGCATCATAAAGCTGAGGGTGAAAGTGTTGACTAGGACCAGCATCAATTTATGTAGGACTCCCATTAATCTGCACAGATGTGACATTTTCCTCTAAGAAAGATGTCTGCCTCCATAACTTGTGAGCTGTGTTGTTTTGCCCGAAATGTCTGGCAGTGAAGGGACTAGATTCCAGCTCTGGGGCAGAGCAATCACAGCAGCAACAAAACTCACCTATAGAGACTAAGGGAAGTGAAATCAGTGAGGAATTTCTCCCATATCATTTCTTCCACAGGTTTTGCCCTTGTTTTGTGAGGGGAAGGAGGTTAAACCTCTGCAAGGAAGCTTTTGAGGAACTGTTGGAGTCCCAGGAATGTATGCAGAGCCCATGAAAGCACCATGCTCTGAGAGCAGCCACATGGAGCCCATCTGCTCCTCTCACATCTGCTGCTTGCTCCAGGCAGCTCGAGCAGAGCTATAGAATCAGGAACTCCCTGTGTTTGTGAGGATGCCATATCTGATCCCTTCCTTCCTGGGGAGAAAGAGTTTCATGCTGAACAGCCAGGGAGATATTTATCATCATTTCATGTTGCTATTTTTATAACCTAGATACACAGTTTTGTCATGCACAACTTCCAACAGGAAATATTTGCAGTTTGGGGCAACATAACTCTGACAGAGCAGGAAAGCATTCCTACCCCATTTGTGATGGTTATCCAATTGAATATGGACCATCTAAAAAGACCAGTTTGAGAAATGTGAAGTACTAGAAGCCTTTTGATTTCCTTTCTCATTATTTCATTGATTTTCTTTGTCATTATTTCATTGATTACCAGTAATTGAGTAGGGAATTCAGAGGCTGTTTCAACTGGCAGTGCTACTGTTTAGCCTGTGCGTAGACTTGTTTCTGTTAATAGTTACTCTCTTTTAGGAAGGAACAGTTCTATCAGAACAGAACAGTTGAGTTTACTCACCTTTTTGCTTTAGTTATACTGATTGATAGCATCACAGAATTGTCAGGGTTGGAAAGGACCTTCCGGCTCCTCTAGGTCCATGTGCAGGGACACCTGGCACTAGAGCAGCTTGCTCCCAGCCCCAGCCAGCCTGGCCTGCAACACTGCCAGGGCTGGGGCTGCCACCACCTCTCTGGGCAACCTGGCACAGTGGCTCAGCACCCTCCTGGGGAACAACTTCTGCCTAACAGCCAACCTAAAGCTCCCCTCCTTTAGTTTGGATCCATTTCCCCTAGTCCTAGCACTGCCTGACAGCCTAACAAGTCCTTCCCCAGCTCTCTTGGAGCCCCTGCAGATCCTGGAAGGCCACAAGAATATCTCTTGGGAGCCTTCTCTTCTGCAGACTGAACAATTCCAACTCTCTCAGCCTGTCCTCATAGGAGAGGTGCTCCAGCCTCTGCTCATCCTCATGGCTCTTCTCTGGACACCTTCCAGCACTTCCAGCTCTTTCTAGTAGTGGAGGCTCGGGTCCTTTTCCACTGGGCAGCTTTCTAGCTGCTCTGCCCCAAGCCTGGAGTGTTGTGTGGGGTTGTTGTGACCCAAGTGCAGGCCCCAGCCTGGGTCCCATCTTTGATTATATTGCATTCCTGAAGAAAGGCATCCTGTACTTCACTAGGAGCTAATGGGATCTTTATTAAGTGCTCCCAGTTGGTGTGGTTTTGTTAAAATACACAGGAGAAGCCCTTCTTTCGAGGAAACAGCAAATGAAATTCCTATTTTACAAAACCACAGCTTCTATGTTTCAAAAAGAAAGGTGATTGCTTAACAAGAGGTTGCAAAGAACAAACCAGCCATTCCTGCTCACCCACGCTTCCTAGCTTCCAAGCCCTGGGAAGCCTTCAAAGTGTGTGAAAGGAACTTCATTTGGCTTTCTAACAACTGATTGGAAATGTTTTCCTTCATCCTCTGCTGATGGCAGATCCTATGTGATGTCACAACAGCTGCTGGTGGCAAGGCTTGCCACCCCACAGGAAAAAAAGCTGTTCTGAAATGAAGGGTAAGCAGCAGGAAAGAAAAACACTTCTTTTAATGCAAATAATTGCAGAACAGTGTGCTGATAGAATTTCTGCCTGGGCTGTGACTCACAGGCTGGTTTATTGCTTTCCCTCTAACATTACACACATCATAGCAATCAAAACAGATTTTTCTCCTGCAGTTGTAAATCTCCTATGGTATTACAGAATTATTTACACATAAACACACACTGTGTGGTATCTGTAGTGCAGGAAGGCTATATTGCTGTGGGCTTCCACTCTCAAAACTGGGTTTGGTAACAAAAAAGGAGTCGACAAAATGTCATGCAGAAGCCAAACTCTTTAGAAATCCAATCCCTCCAGCTTTTAAAATGCAACAGCTCCTTTAATAACTACTCTAGAAGCCATCCCACCCTCAAGTTATATTTACCAAGCTGTCTGCAGCAGCCAATTATTTCCCTTTGTTTTCACTATGCAAGGAAAGAAGTGCTCCAAAGCCATGAAACATCATTTTTTTAATGCCTAAAATTCTGTGATTCTGTAATGCTTTTTCTAGGATGTTTATAGAAATCTTAGTAGTTAATAAAAACCACACAGAATTGTCAGTGTTGGAAGGGACCTTAAAGCTCATCTAGTTCCAAGCCCCCTGCCATGGGCTGAGACACAAAGAGTATTACAAAGATTAATTGATTCATTAATAGATTAAATTTCTAGAGCTATACTTAGAGTTTAATCAATAAGTCCATTTCAAACCATTCTGTGGCTTGCACAGATGAGAGCTAACAGCTTCTCTGAGAGGCTACAGAGATACGGTATTAGTTGACTCTTTCCTTCCGAGGAGTTGGTGGTGTCCATGTCTTCCTGGGGATGGAGGGATAGAGCAAAAGGAAAGAGGCAGGATCTGCAAAACAGTCCTCACTCATTTGCAATGTAGATAAGTTTGTGCTTCTCAATGGAGTCAATGTCATGCTCCAGTTGTTTCATCTGTAATTCCAGCTTTTCTTTGTATAGCTTCTTGGATATGGTGTCTATTTCTATGGGAAGACACTGGAACTCCCGATACAATTCCTCCCACTTCTTCTTCAGCCCCTAGTGCCATGAAAGGAGAAGGAAAGAGAGGAGAAAAACTTACTTCCTTGAGAATAATATGCACATGGAACTACCCCTTAGGGCTTTCTAGTAATATTGCATTTGATAATTGTTTGATATTCCATATCTAACTCTAGAGAAGGAATTGTAATCCATCCTGCAGCAGGGAGAAATATGTATTGCATTGGTCAACATTCTTTTTGAGTCTCCTCAAATCCCCACCAAAGGAAGCAGTTCAAAATATGCTGGCACAAATGATTTCTCTGTATTTTTCTAAGCTCAGGAGGTTTGATTTTGTTCTCAGACATCTCCTGCCACGTCTTCTTTCCGAGCCCATGGTGCACACATGTTCACTAGCCATGTCTGTCCCTGTAACAGACAGGAATCCCCACAGCTGAGCACTGGCTAAGAAGCCACATGCCCTGGGGACACTCATTTCTCCTCACAATATAACTCTGTAAGGAATCTGGCCCATGAAAAAGCAAATTGAAAAGAAAAGAATGTGTTCATAAAAACAACCTCAAGACTTTTTAGTTCCAAAAATATTTCAGTGTAAAAACAATCTCAAAACTTTTTGATGAAAACAAAGATTTCAGTGCCCTCTTGGATCTGAAGAACCTAGAACATCACTTCAGTAGGACCAAAAGCAGAGCAGTGAGCAGCTGAACTCACACATGCCCTTTGCACATATATTTTGGCTGCATAGTTAAGTTTGTTGGACCATCAGCTTGTCTCATGCCTCTCCCATATATCTCCATCTTCACCCTTGCTGTAATGTTCTTTATATTGCTGTCAGTGCAATGCCCTCACCTCTCTTCCCTGCTCCTTCCTAACCTCTGCTGCTTGCTGCAGAAGCAAGAGACACTGTAGTGCTGCCTATTTGGGATCTTGCTGCTGAACCAGTCCATCTTTGCAAGTGAGTTTTCTGTGGTTGCTCTCTTTTTTTGTGGGGATGCAGCATCTTCAGATATCCACCCATCTGCTAATTTGTTTCAGGTGGCTGCTAAGATCAAGTTATTAAGGGGCAGACTAATAAACAGATAGCACAGTAATGTAAGCCTCATTTTCATCAGAAATTTGGCTAAATTGTGGTCAGAAATTCCAGTTGAAGGAGGGGATATGCTTTGAAAATATCTCTTTTCTGCTCTACTTCTTTTCTGGTATTCCTTCTCTTTAGAAAATCTTATGCAATAAAAGCTGTAGGAAAGAGAATATACAAAACAGCTTGACAAAATACATTTTTTCAAGTATAGTTCTATAAATATATTGCAATTTCATTCTGTTTTCTGGTTTTGCACATTAAGTCACAATGTGAAGATAGAAACTGCCAATGAAAGTATGGGGGGAAAGGCTATCTTTCCTTTTTCCATGATTCACAAGTAGAGAGTCAGAACTGTTACTAAGTCCATAAAGGTGATGCCATGGATTCCTTTGAAGTCCTACTGCAATTCCAAGTCATTAAGGGGGATAGGAAACAAACAGAGTTAAACTACCTGTAAAACTGGACTAACACTAGCTGCTCAGCTCAGCTTACAACTGTTGTACAGCTCCATCTAGTGAAAAAGCAGCTAACTCACTTGCTTTAAAAAAACCCCACTTTTGTAATTTATATGGATTTATATCGCAGAATCATGAAGGTTGGGACAGACCTCTAAGCTCATCAAGTCCAACCATACCTATCACTACCATACCACCAAACCATGGCCTTAAGTAGACCATCTAAACGTTTCTTAAACCCTTCCAATGGTGACTCCACCACCTCCCTTTACTTAATCTTTGTACCTGATTACTAATAACACTAACTCAAAATATGCACCTGCAGAATACTTGTCCTTTCCTCATCAGTGAGCTGCTTCATGGCTCTTTTCTTGAGCTGCTCCAAGATCTTGGCTTCATATTCTTCCTGAGCTCTCTTCAGTTCTGCATTTCTCTGTGTTATACATTTTGGGGCAACACCATAATCCTAGAAGGGTTAAGGAAGAATTTTCCATAGTATATTACATTGGAAGAATACACCACAGTATATTACATTTGCAAAGGCAGCTTGCAATGAGATTTTGGTCCACCAAGAACCAAAACCTTAAGTGCAACAGAGAACCTAAAATAGGCATTGCTACTATAATTCAATAAAACTTACCTTCTTTTTAATGTATTTTGGAACAAGTCCTGAAGTCTCTAGCAGGTATTTATCTCCCTGTCTTGTATCAACACAAATAGGTCGAGGCTTTTTAGGTGATCCTGTGATAGCAGCAACTGCATTTGTGTTGATGAAGTTCTTTTGACTCTTAATTCCCATAACTGGGTGATCTGTTCTCCGTGGCACTGACAGTGCAGGCTGCTTCTTACTCTCCTGTTCTTTTTTCCCTGTGAATTGAGCATGTAAACCTTCTCAGCAAGAACCATGAAGAAGAGCTTTGCAATTTCGTGTTATTACCTTTTTCAAACAGGAAGAAATATGTGCAAAATCATATAAAACTGTCAGCCAGCTTAGTGCTAGAGGATTAAGAGCTGACAATGAGTGCTGAAGAGTAAAAGCTTTATGTTTTAACACTTACTTTCAACACCGAATATTCTCAACTTTAAAATGAAAACCATGTATTACATTTCCTATATTTCATGTCTCCACTCACTTGGTGGTAACTTGGGTTCCTTTGAATGTTTCTGCAGGAAATTTTTTGGCAGTGGCACTGCCACTTTTGCTGGTCCCATCGTTTTCCTCTGAGCTTTGTTCTTCTCTGCTTCACGTTTCACCATTGGTCTAAATGTGGATATGTACCTTAGCAAACAGCCAGGAAGAAGGTCAAGATCAGAAGAGTGATTAAAAATGCTTCTTCTGAGAAGAGGAGGCTCAGGGGACACCTTCTTGCTCCCTACAACTCCCTGACAGGAGGTTGGAGCAAGGTGGGAGTTGGTCTCTTCTCCCAGATAGGACAAGAGGAACCAGTGTCTGCAAGGTGCACTGTCACACACAGCTACCTGGGAGGTTTGGCAGGCTTGTCCTCCGCGGGCAGGAAGCTAAAGATACTCTCCTGGGCTGACTCCGTCGTCATACTCCGGCCGAGGGATATGGACACGTTCACCTCACTGAGAAGACCTGGAGATGGAGAAGCGTTTACCTCTCTGAGGGACTTGGACACGGGGAAGCGCTTACCTCGCCGAGGGACTTGGACACGGGGAAGCGCTTACCTCGCTGAGGAACTTGGACACGGGGAAGCGCTTACCTCGCTGAGGGACTTGGACACGGGGAAGCGCTTACCTCGCCGAGGGACTTGGACATAAGGAAGTGCTGAGGAGGCCTCCCGTTTCCTTTCTCTTCACAGCTCCAGCGCGGCCCCTCCTGACCGTGGGCCCTCCTCAGCGCCGGGCTCTCTCCCGCCGCCCTCGCCCCAGGCCGCAGCCGAGCCAGGCGCGGAGCGGCACGCTGTTACCGGGGAAACCCGTTGCGAGGCAACAACGCCAGGAAGGGGGCGGGGCCCACGCCACGACGCTTCCGCCTCGGCTGTCGGGAGCAGGCAGCGCAGGCGCAATGGCTGCGAGCCCCGCCGGGAGCGGACGCGCGTGCGCAGCGCGCTCAGGTGAAGCGGCGAGGGGCGGGGGCGCGTAGGCATACGTGTGCACGGCGGAAGGCTTATGGGTGAGGCTGCGGGCGCGCGCCCTACCTGTGGCAGCTGTCCCCGCCCTGCGCGGTACGTACGGGTGCGCGCAGCGGGCTGGGAGCGCGTCCGGCGGGGGTGAGGGAACAGAGCAGGGTAAGATAAGGTAGCATTGGGTAGGGCAGGGTCTCCGCTGCTGAGGGGAGGTGGGATCCCGGGGCTGCGCTAGGTAGCGGGTGGGCATGATTAACCCCGCTCCGGGTTGTCGCATTTGCTCCACACACACACCTCGAGCATCCTCTTCTTCCCACCCGCGGTTTGCCGCCTTCACGGCATCGAAACGGTGAGGCAGGATCTTCTGCGGGGTCTTGGTCTGTGCGGTAATGACGAGAGGGGTGAAACGGGATGGTCTGCTTTGGGATTGATGGATTGATTTGCTCTGAGAGAAGTCCAATGTCCTCTGTTAACAGTTTTGCAATAGGCTGCTTATCAGTCGTGACCTGCCTTGAGGTCTTCTGCCACTGATTTGTTTGGTTAATGAGCATTAAGCATGTTACATTGTTGCAAGCTTTGGGTTTGTTTCAGCAACAAAGCCTAGTTTTCACTAGAGCTGATGTGGTCAGCAGGGGTTGCTCTAAGTGTGGGTAATTGCTGATGATAGTGCTGGCAGCAGCTAAGTTAAGGGTTAAGGTTAAGACTTAAAAGGTTAATAGGCTGTAGGAGTGTAAGCTCTGCTTCCAAACAACCCCATCACTCTTGGCATGGGCTTTATGCCTAAAGTTGGGTGCCTTGGTGTTCTAAGTAAGTTGATTTCAAGCCTGGGTTCATAAAGCAGTCCAGATGTTCCATCAAGCAGCTGTGGAGTGCACAGCAAGTGACTGCATCTCCGAGTGAATCTCTAGTGCAGCTAAACATGTGCTTGGCATGCTTAGTAATCCCTGAGCTCACACACAGTGCTTGAAGTGATTCGTATGCTCAGGAAATAAAATCACTAAAATACTGCCTCCGGATGTTGTTTTAATCTTGGTATAACTTAGATTTCCAGATGTAATTAACACAAAGATCTATTTCTGCGCCTATAGTGAACACTAGGACTTCATATCCTTTTGACTTTCTTTCCTAGGTGTTTGCTGAAGGACTAATTATTGTTGTTTTTTTTTCTTTTTGAAGCAGTTAAGTGGATTTTCAAGTTGGCTTGGAAACAAAACCACCAAACCCAAACAGCAAACCAACCCAGCAGAAGATGTTTCATGTTGTTCAGTATCGACCTTTAAGACTCATAACCCAAACCAATCTTTCTAGCATGTGTTTAAAACTGATGCTTTCCAGACCTGTTGCATTTGTACAGATGTGGAAGTCATGGTTCTCAAGCCATTCTGTTGTGGGAAACACAAATATTGTCCTGATGGGACCTCCAGGTGCTGGGAAAACAACCATTGGGAGAATAGTAGCTCAGCAACTAGGCTGCCCTGTCATAGACATAGATGATGATGTCCTTGAAACAACCTGGAACATGAGTGTGTCAGAAAAACTGCAGGATGTTGGTAGTGAGAAGTTTTTAGAGGAGGAAGGAAAAGCCCTGTTGGAGTTGTCAGCATCTGGAAGTGTCATTTCCCTGACTGGCTCCAATCCAATGCATGCTGCCAGCATGCGACACGTGAAGCAGAATGGAATAGTTGTGTATCTGGATGTGCCCACACGAGTCATTCTGAGCAGGCTGCAGGCCATGAAAGTGGATAGGATTGTGGGCCAGTCTCCTGGCCTTTCCCTCAAGGACATCCTGCAGTTCAGGAAGCAGTTCTACAGAAGGTGGTATGACATCCGTGTGCTCTGTGGAGGGGATGTTGCAGCAGAGGTGGTAGCAGAAAAGGTGCTTGATGCTGTGAAGAGATACCAGAACTCAGAGCTGGAAACTTTTGTTTCAACTAGGTCTGGAAGGAGCACAGCAAAAGACTCTCCTAAATATTTCAGTGATGTTATAACTGAGGGCTTAGCCCCTGATGGAGGACTCCTTGTTCCTGAGAGAGGACTTCCAAAATTCACTGCTGGAGAATGGCAAAGCCTGATAGAAGCCACTTACATTGAAAGAGCCCAGGTGATCCTAGAAAGGTGCATCCACCCTGCTGATGTTCCTGCTTCTAAGCTGGCAGAAATCATTGCAACTGCTTATGGAGAAAACTTTACTTGCTCTAAAATTGCCCCAGTTAGGCATCTGGCAGGCAACCAGTTTCTCTTGGAATTATTTCATGGGCCAACAGCATCATTTAAAGACTTTGCTTTACAATTGGTGCCACAGCTCTTTGCATACTGCATCCCCAGAAGCTGCAACTACTTGGTTCTGGTGGCTACCTCTGGGGACACAGGGAGTGCTGTCCTAGATGGCTTTGGTCGTCTCCATGACACTGACAAACAGAGAATTGCTGTCCTCAATTTTTTTCCAGAGGATGGAGTAAGCCCAATTCAAAAATCCCAGATGCTTGGCTGTCAGAAAGACAATGCCTGGTCAGTAGGTGTCCAGTCTGACTTTGATTTTTGCCAGACAGCTCTAAAGCAAATCTTTACTAAAGCAGAGTACACTGGCTTTCTCACAGTAGAGTATGGAACAGCTTTAGCTGCAGCAAACTCCATCAACTGGGCACGACTACTCCCTCAGATAGTTTATCATGCCTCTGCATACCTTGAGCTTGTCCAGCAAGGTATTATTCCTTTTGGAAGCCCTGTAGATGTCTGCATTCCCACAGGCAACTTTGGCAACATACTAGCTGCTTTGTATGCTAAGAGGATGGGGATTCCTCTCAGGCAATGTATTTGTGCTTCCAATGAGAACCATGTTTTGACAGACTTCATCAGAACAGGCCTGTATGATTTGAGGGGGAGGAAATTAATCCCCACTCTTTCCCCAGCAGTGGATATCTTGAAGGCTTCTAATGTGGAGAGATACTTATACCTGCTCGCTAACCAGGATGGACAACTGGTGACACAGTGCTATCACCAGCTGGAGAAACAGGGCCACTTTCAGCTACAGCAGGATGTCCTTGCCAAGCTTCAGCAGGACTTGGTGGCTGGCTGGTGCTCTGAGGAGGATTGCCTGGCTGCCATCCACTCTGTCTACACTACCACAGGCTATATTTTGGATACACACACAGCTGTGGCTAAAGTCGTGGCAGATCGATTGCAAGACAGAAGTTGCCCAGTTATTATCTCCTCTACAGCTCATTACTCCAAGTTTGCTCCTGCTATCTTGAGGGCCTTGAGGATTGCAGAGATAAACCAGAATCCTTTAAGTCAGCTCCACTTGCTGAGCTCTTACAGCCCTTTGCCTCCAGTCCATTGGGGCCTGTTGGAGACCCTGAAGAAGAGAGGGAGTGAGGATCACCAGGTGTGTGCTGCTGACCTCCATGTGCTGATGTCCCACATAGAAACCTTCATCCAGAACCATTTCATGTGAAGGTTTGCTGATCACACATCCCCTCTGTCAGCTGCACAACCTCCTGAACCAGCTGCATGGTTTTATGAAGTCAGGATTCCTCTGGCCTGGGTCCAGCCCACAGCATAACATCTCCAGTGGGAGACTCAATTATTTGAGTTTTCAGCAGTGTTTTGGAGTCCTGTAGGTGAGATTTCTAGTGGTGGTGAACAGGAGAGTATAAAAGGCTGGAGCAGGTCATCCCCAGTGGAGATGCCAGTCCTGCCAGCTTGCCTCCTGCACAAGCCTCAAGTCTCTTCCACCTGAGGAGGAAGATGATGAACTTTAACCTTTCTGAACATGCCAGCTCTTGTTTTGTGGCAGGAATGATGTGAGCAGGGGATGATTAGGTCAAGTTGAACTCCCTTTTTGCACTGAACCAGAAGATCTTGTGATGATGTTCACATGTTACTAGTGAAAGTCGATTTCACTACAGAGACTGAAGTGTATTCATATTGTTAATCCTCCAACCATTCAATTTGCTGCTGTCTTATCTTGTATGATGTTTTTCTGTATTGTGAGGTCAGTGTTTATGTAAAAAAATCTGCTCATTTGGGTTTTTTTTTCACACTTGTTTTCTTCCCAGAAATTTTCCTGTGTAAAATAGAATCCTTTATTCAATATTTTCACTATTTTCTGAGAGTTGACTCTTCCTCCAAGGTATTGTAATCTCTTTCCTAGATCTTTTCTATTTGAACTTCCACCTTCAGAGCCTTTTTTAATGCTATAAAAGAACTTGCTAGCAGCAGCAGTCTCCTGAAATAAGAACCAGACTTCACCATTTCTGTAGGTGTATCTCACCATTTCTTTAGGTGTATCTCACCATTCCTTTAGGTGTATCTCTGAGTCTTTAGAAGTTTTACCTCTGAGGTTGTGTAGCTTTCTTGTTCTAATTACTTCTGGTTTCATCTTTTTCTTAACTGAATTTCCTTGACATTCTCTTCTCTTCATGCTTTGCATGAATTAGTCTAAGAAAGAAGCTTCCCAAAGTGCTTGGCATCTCATCAAGGGAAGTGAAGGATGAATTCCAGTGCCTGGAAATTGGGATAGCACCAGAGGTATTACTCATTGTGGAACTTGGATCTGATGTTGCTAATGACAGGCTCTTGATTGGGCAAAAATAGACAAAAAATAGAGCAGGTTGCCTTAGGAGATGATGTGGCAAACTTATTCTGCTAACTGGAGATGATATTTGGCAAGGATGTCAACTATAACTCCATTTCACACCAGGAGAAATGGTAAGATGAGGTGTTGGCAAGTCTGGAATGCAGGTACAGCTGAAGAGTCATCAGATGGGAGCACAGGGAAAGAGCTCTTCTGAGGAAATAATATGGGAAGGCAAATCTTTTGACAGTTTAATCTTTCTCATTCCCACTTGGTTTAGTTGTTAACATTCTGAGAGCAACTTGGGTTCATTTGGAGTAAAATTTCAGCATCACAGGCTTAAAAATAATGGGAATGGTTGGGCCAGCAGTGAGAAATGAGTGTGAGTTTGAGAGAAAAGGCTTAGAAAGCAGTCCTGGCTCAAGAAGCAGCTTCTGCTTAGTGTAGTGAAAGGACAGTTAGCCCAGGAGAACCATCTCTGGAGTAAAATCTGCTGAATGCCAGAAAGGCCTGAGCCAGCTAGCACACAAACAGTGAGACACTGGCCTGAAGGAGATGGACACATGACAGAGTGGTGAAGCTCTCTGGAGCCTGCATGTGTTAGATGATTTACAAAGCTGTGATTTCACAGTATCCCAGTATGTCAGGGGTTGGATGGGCCCTAGAAAGATCATCTAGTGCAACCCCCCTGCCAGAGCAGGATCACCTAGACCAGCTCACACAGCAATGTGTCCAGGCAGCTCTGCAATGGCTCCAGACAAGGAGACTCCACAGGCTCCTGGGCAGCCTGGGCCAGTGCTCTGGCACCTGAACTGCAAACAAGTTCCTCCTCAGCTTAATACTAAACCTCCTGTGCTCCAACTTGTTCCTATTCCCTCTTGTCCTACCATTGGATGCCATGGAGCAGAGCCTGGCTCTCTCCTCCTCACACTCACCCTTCCCATATTTCTAAGCATTGCTGAGGTCTCCTCTCAGTCTCCTCTTGTCCAGGCTGCAGAGACCCAGCTCTCTCAGCCTGTCCTCCTAGGGCACATGCTCCACTCCTTTCATGCTCTTGCTGGCCCTGTGCTGGACTCTCTCCAGCAGCTCCCTATCCCAAGAAGATGATGTTAAGCAAAAGGGGAGGCTCAGTAGTCACTACAATCCTCTCTGGCTGCTCCAGGAGCAACTTGCCTGCCACCAGGAGTGTTAGCTGCTCCCAGAACAAGCTGTGCACTGAGCAGGCCCCTGGAGAGGCTGAGCCTTGTTCCCTGTGCCTCCAGAAAAGTGCAAATGGAGCTGCTCCTGCAGCCCCTGACTTGCCTCATGCTGCTGAGCTCTGGCTCCTCAGGTCTCAGCTCCATTAGCCAGGATGTGTGGGGATGGCTGGGGCAATAGAGCCTTTCATTCTGCAAATGAAGGGACCCTACAGAGCAGGGAATTGCCTAGGCAAATGTCAGCTCTGTGCAATGGAGCTGATGATGAGCTATGTGCCAAGCTTTTAAAATGTTAGGGATAGTTTAGAGTTTATTAGTTGCTTTTGGACCTGTTCCTTCCCTTCTTTTTCCCTGGCATTTCTCTCAGGAGCAAGTTGTGATCCAATGGCTATTTTCAGCTCATAAGAAGATCTGTAGAAGACAAATGATTTCTAAACTTGGTCTTTGATATACCAGACCATAAAGAAGGTTTGAAGGTAGAAGGTTAGAGAAGGCAGATTGTGCTCTAGAAATATACTTTGAGAAAAATACATTTTTAGACTAAACTCTTGATAAAAAGAGTCAGCATCTAGGGGACTTTTGGCTTAACTCCCCCTGGTTCTGTTTCAAATGTTACTAAGTGCATCCCATCTCCTAATGAAGCTAGTGCTCCCTGCCTGATTCACTAGCTGAGGGCAGGAAAGGCAGATGCACATTCCTGTGCTTCCACCCTGCTTAATAACACACTCACTAGAGAGCTCAGGAAGGGCATCCAGGAGCAGCTCACTTCTGCACAAACCCAGGATTTGCCAAGGAAAAAATTGCCTCGAGTCATTGTTCTATCCAGAGTTTAGCCACAAGATGGCAAGCTGACCAGAAGATTGCTGGAGATGATGCTTTGCTGCTTTTGAAGGGCTCTGAATGAGAGGCAATATCCAATAGCAGGAAGAGAAATTGAAGGAAGAAACCTTAAGGATCATGAGGTTAAGACTCAGGGATGTGTGGAGTATGTAATACATATAGGATGTAATGGGTTGGGCTTGATGAGCTTAGAGGTCTCTTCCAACCATCATGATTCTGTAATATTTAGAGCTCCAAGGAGGAAGAGGCTGAGAGAGCTGGGCTTGTTCAGCCTGGAGAAGAGGAGGCTGAAAGAAAGCTTCTCAGTGGAGAGAAGGAGCTGAAGGGAGGGTGTCAGGAGGATGGAGCCAGCATCTTCTCAACAGCACAAACTGGAACACAGCAAGCTCCACCTCAGCATGAGGAAGAACTTTGCTGTGAGGAGGACAGCACTGGAACAGATTGCCCAGAGAGCTTGTGGAGTCTCCTTCTCTGCAGATACTCAAACCCCATCAGGACACAAAGCAGAGGGAAGTGCTCTGAAGGACTGCTGGCTGCTGACAGCCACTCTAGGGTCATCACTGTGAGGGGCAGTGGCCATGCTGGTGACAGCCACTCTAGGGTCATCACTGTGAGGGGCAGTGGCCGTGCTGGTGACAGCCACTCTAGGGTCATCACTGTGAGGGGCAGTGGCCGTGCTGGTGACAGCCACTCTAGGGTCATCACTGTGAGGGGCAGTGGCCGTGCTGGTGACAGCCACTCTAGGGTCATCACTGTGAGGGGCAGTGGCCGTGCTGGTGACAGCCACTCTAGGGTCATCACTGTGAGGGGCAGTGGCCGTGCTGGTGACAGCCACTCTAGGGTCATCACTGTGAGGGGCAGTGGCCGTGCTGGTGACAGCCACTCTAGGGTCATCACTGTGAGGGGCAGTGGCCGTGCTGGTGACAGCCACTCTAGGGTCATCACTGTGAGGGGCAGTGGCCGTGCTGGTGACAGCCACTCTAGGGTCATCACTGTGAGGGGCAGTGGCCGTGCTGGTGACAGCCACTCTAGGGTCATCACTGTGAGGGGCAGTGGCCGTGCTGGTGACAGCCACTCTAGGGTCATCACTGTGAGGGGCAGTGGCCGTGCTGGTGACAGCCACTCTAGGGTCATCACTGTGAGGGGCAGTGGCCGTGCTGGTGACAGCCACTCTAGGGTCATCACTGTGAGGGGCAGTGGCCGTGCTGGTGACAGCCACTCTAGGGTCATCACTGTGAGGGGCAGTGGCCGTGCTGGTGACAGCCACTCTAGGGTCATCACTGTGAGGGGCAGTGGCCGTGCTGCTGACAGCCACTCTAGGGTCATTACTGTGAGGGGCAGTAGCCATGCTGACTGCTGATGGGGCTGCAGCTCAAAGTCCAGCAGGGCTGACTGGATGAGTTTACTGTTACTAGGAGAGGTGGATTCTAACTGTTTGTGCTGCTGGCTAAACCTAGCTCTGAGTCCTTGTGAGCTGGCAAAGGGCAGTGGGATCCTGGGAACTGGAGCTAGCAGCAGTCTCACTTCTGATCTGTAGCAAGCTTGTGCCTAGGGCAAGCAAGGCAATTACTGACAGAAGCTGTGTGTGTTCATGCAAGTGATTTCTTTGTCCTAAATGATTTATCACTCTGGAGCTCTTTTTTTTTTTTTTTTTTGAGGAAAGGTTTTTTTCCTGGACTAGTTGTACTCCAAAGAAAATTTGTTTTNATGAGGTTAAGACTCAGGGATGTGTGGAGTATGTAATACATATAGGATGTAATGGGTTGGGCTTGATGAGCTTAGAGGTCTCTTCCAACCATCATGATTCTGTAATATTTAGAGCTCCAAGGAGGAAGAGGCTGAGAGAGCTGGGCTTGTTCAGCCTGGAGAAGAGGAGGCTGAAAGAAAGCTTCTCAGTGGAGAGAAGGAGCTGAAGGGAGGGTGTCAGGAGGATGGAGCCAGCATCTTCTCAACAGCACAAACTGGAACACAGCAAGCTCCACCTCAGCATGAGGAAGAACTTTGCTGTGAGGAGGACAGCACTGGAACAGATTGCCCAGAGAGCTTGTGGAGTCTCCTTCTCTGCAGATACTCAAACCCCATCAGGACACAAAGCAGAGGGAAGTGCTCTGAAGGACTGCTGGCTGCTGACAGCCACTCTAGGGTCATCACTGTGAGGGGCAGTGGCCATGCTGGTGACAGCCACTCTAGGGTCATCACTGTGAGGGGCAGTGGCCGTGCTGCTGACAGCCACTCTAGGGTCATTACTGTGAGGGGCAGTAGCCATGCTGACTGCTGATGGGGCTGCAGCTCAAAGTCCAGCAGGGCTGACTGGATGAGTTTACTGTTACTAGGAGAGGTGGATTCTAACTGTTTGTGCTGCTGGCTAAACCTAGCTCTGAGTCCTTGTGAGCTGGCAAAGGGCAGTGGGATCCTGGGAACTGGAGCTAGCAGCAGTCTCACTTCTGATCTGTAGCAAGCTTGTGCCTAGGGCAAGCAAGGCAATTACTGACAGAAGCTGTGTGTGTTCATGCAAGTGATTTCTTTGTCCTAAATGATTTATCACTCTGGAGCTCTTTTTTTTTATTTATTGAGGAAAGGTTTTTTTCCTGGACTAGTTGTACTCCAAAGGAAATTTGTTGTTTGCCTTCTGAAAAGAAGGTGGATTTCTAGAGCACTTCCATGTGGTTTTTAAACAGCTACAAAAGCTCAGGATGCAGCACAGGGATTTGCTCCCAAGCTAGGAATGGAATCTCTTTCCCTCTCTCACTTCCTCAGGCTCAGAAATCTTGAAACCTTAGCAAATCACCAGATAAATATTTGATATACTTTGAAATGGATTTACTTTGGGATGAAAGCAGAGATGAGGTCCCTTCCACCCCAAACCATTCTAGGATTCTGTGAATAGCAACTCCATTTCTTTCCCTTGGAAATGCATCCACAATCCACTTGGCTTTCTGTGAGCCCTGGGCTGTTGTGCTGTGCCTAGAGGGTTAGTGAGGAGCAGGTCTCCCAGCTCCTGTGCTCGTGGCTGTTCAGCCAGCCCAGGGGCAGCAGAAGCCTCATCTTGTGCAGTGAGGAGCTTGTGTTCCTCCTGTTCATTGCTTCATCAATCAAAGGGCACAGAAAGGGAACAGCTTCAATGGAGTGGTGCAGCTGAGAAGCTGATGAGTTCTTGTGCCTTATGGCTGCATGGGTAAGGACCAAACAGACAAAAAATGGTCTCTTTAACCTCCAGCCTCCCTTCACTTTCCCCTGATGAGTTTCCTGTCACTTTAATTGAAGATGGGGTTTGATCAATTGATGGAAGTGATTTAATTCTGCAGTTGTCTCCAATTCCCCAGTTCCATATTCCTCAGTTGCCTCCTGTAGGCATCATGCTTCCTTTGCCTGCTTGAAGTGATGCTGTGCTTTGCAGCTCTGTTTTGACAGGGTAGACAGAAGCAAGAAGATCTGGGACAGGAGCATTTGGAGTGTCCTTGAGAGCACCTTGGTTTGCAGAGCAGATGTCTGTGTAATGCACTCAGATTCTTCACTGTCACCCACTCTCATCAAGTCCTTGTAGCATAGCTGGGCTTTCATTTTCTAATCCTTTTCACAGCAGCATTTCAAATTAGCCTTGGTGGAGTAAATTTAACTCTGTATTGCAATCCCAAACACTAACATTGTATCACTGTAAGCAATATTTTGTGATTCACCTCACTGATGCTTGGACTGCAGATCAAGAGGTTTATTTCCCTTCTGGAATAAGGCACTTGTTGAAAGGCTCTATGAGCTTAGAGTCACTGAATTGCCTGCCAGCCATGCCTGGCCTTGGAGAACATGGTGTGTGCCTTCTGTTTCCCAAAATAATGCTAAGCTCTCCAAAGAGGTTGGGAAAGGTGACTGCTCACAGCTTTGTCAGGGAAGAAGGAGTTGGCACATCTTTTCTTCCCAACCTTTCATGGCTTCCAAGTGTTCTAGCTCCTGATTATTTGGATAGGAAAGGTTTGAAAGGATGCCTGTGTGTGTTTGGGCCATGGTTTAGTGCTATGGTGCTGATAGGTAGATGGTTGGACTTGATGATCCTAGAGGTCTCTTCCAACCTTCCTGATGCTGTGATTCCCTCTCCTCCTTCTCCTGTTCCTGTCCCCTCTTCCTCCTCTTCCTCCTCCTCTTCCTCCTCCTCTTCCTCCTCCTGTCCCCACCTCCTCTTCCTCTTCCACCTCCTCTTCCATGTCCTCCTCTTCCTCCTCCTCCTCCCTCTCTTGTTCCTCCTCCCATTCCTTTATTCCCCTGTATTCTCTTGTATCCCATGTGTTACTCTCCAGCTTGCTGTCCCTGGCTCCTGTGCCCACATGCTGCTCTCTGTCTATGAGCATCCAAGAGAGAAGCTCCCTCTCTTGCTGTCTCTCTCCTGCTCCCCTGAGGATGCTGTGCCTTAGTCTCTAACCTGGAGGGCAGCCATTGGGAATGATGCCAAGTGCTTTCTTTTCCATAGCATGCAAGAGCTTGCATGGATTGCATTGCTGTCCCAGGCTGGTGCAGAGGGTTTGCTGTGTGCTGCTGTTTGCCTGCCAGGCCTCAGGGCTCTGGCTGAGGATTCAGGTGCCTTCCACCTTCCAGCAGCTTGCCTTTCCATATTTAATGCCCTCACCACTTTTAGCTGCTTCATTTTATTTGGTTTATCTCTTCCCCCCCCCAAGCTCATTTATCTTAGTTACATTCAGTTAATTGAGACTAAAGTTCTGTTGAACAATCTCCCAGTCCCTAAGCTCAGCTTTTGAAGTGATTTGGCTAAAAAACATTGCAGAGGAGCTATTAATATCAGCAACAGCAAAGATCCTCTCTCCTCAGGCAGCATTCCCACACTGGCCTGGAGGGGATTCCCTTTCCTGAGCTGAGAGGCATCCCTTTTTCCTTTCCTACAGCTTGGGCTTGCTGCCTGGCAGCCTGGAGCAGCTCCTCTTGGAGCTGAGCCTCTCTCACATTAGATGTTATCCCCAAAGAAAGGAAAAAAACCATAGCTTTGACCTCCAGTTCCTTAAGATTATGCTAGCAATGGATCTAAATCCTTCCTTGGCTTTGGGCATCAGCAGATAGAGTTTGGGAGCAGGAGGGAGTAGTTTGAGCTATTAAACCCAAATCCCTCTGAAGAGTGCTCCTGGCTCTTCAGCCATGGGCAGGATGCACAGCTCTGTGTTTAGGTTTCTGGATGGGAAAGCCCTGAGCAAGGCAACCTCCTGAAGGCACACAGAGCTCAATCCTTGCTGTTTGTGCTCTGCAGGTGTGTTTCTGAGCAGGGAAGGACACCAGCCCTGGCTTATGGGCATCTCAGGAAGGAGACACTGCATCCCTTCCGAGGTGGCCCAGCTCTTCCCCTTGGTGCTTAGGAGAAGGGTTTGAAGCCCAGCTGCCTTCCCATGAGCCAGGGACATGTCCTGGACAAGTGCTGCCAGGCTGAGGAGAGAGGAAGGCTACTCCTTTAAGGGCATGGAAAGCTCAGTGGCTGGAAGAACAGCTCTCCTGCCACTCTAGGGATGACATTTGCTGGATGACATTAGGTGAACTTGAAGATAATGAAGTGTGAGGTCTCTGCTTGGCTTTTGCAGTGCTAGCATGCTCAGGTGGCTGCTGTTGGGCAGGAGGGATGTGGGCAGGAGCCATGCTGTGCACTCACACAGCTGACAACACTCAGCAGTGTTTGCCAGCTTGCCTGCCTGAGCTGAAGCTGAATGTGTCACCTGCCACACTCAGCACTGCAGCCCAGCTCTGCTCTGTCACACAGGGGAGAGCAGGAGGAGTCATTGCTGTCTGCTCTGCATCTCCCCTGCTGCTGGCTGGCAGAGTGCTCTCTCTGTGCCCAGAGTTGCTTCTGTCACCTTCAGGGGAGGCAGGATGTGCTCTGGACACTTGCAGAGCTTTCCCCCTCAGGCTGCTGTGCTGGGCAGGGCGAGCTCTTCAGCTGTCTGATGAAATGATCTCCTCAAGTGCTTTCAAAGAGCTGGCTGGAGCAGAGACAGCCCATGGCAGAGGGATGGCTGCATCCCCTCCAAACCTTATCTGAGAGATGCAGCTCCAAGAGCTCAGAGCTTGGAGAGGAGTTCAACAGACCAGTTCTTTTCCTCCTCTCCCCTTTCCCCAGGCTCTTTTCTCTCCACGATACCTCCAGACAGCTTTGGGATATTTGCCAGTTCCCAAGATGCTTATTCTGGTACCTGTAAGGGATGCATGGCTGTCAATCCCCAGGCAGCAACCACACCTCTGGGAGCTTGAATTTCTACTCCACAGTGGAAAAGCCAAGAGAAAAGCCCTTGATCCTGGAAGAAGACTCTGCTTGGGACTGTAAGGGTTTAGCATGTGCTGCTACAGCTCTTCCACCTCCCAGAGCTGCTGCCTAGGAAAGCCCAGGGATGGCCTGGAACAGAGGGAATGAGGCCAGGAACTAGAATTGTCTGCCTCCAGCAGGAAAGACAATAGCTTGGAGGATGATTTTTCTACTGGGAGTATCTCCTTGCTCCCAGAGTGGGATGTCAGTACCAGCTCACTGCAGCCTGGGCATGGGGAGCTGCTGCCTTTGTGTTGCAGGAGCAGTCTCCAGTCCTCCTCCTGCCCTGTCAAGCAGACAGGATTAGAGCTGAACTGCAGAGATCAGCTGTGGCCTGATGTCCTGGCTTAGCAGGGACAGGCTAATAGCCATCAGCAGTCTGGAGGAAGCCAGGGCTCCAGATGGATCCCAGACCACAGAGGGGGAGATTTGCTCCTGTTTGGGCTCCTGCTGAGAACTGCTCTGCTGTGACCACTGTAGCTTTGCTGGGTAAAGCTAGATGTACTTTATCTTGGCATTAGCTTTGCTGTTCCACTAAATCCATTTTCATTTCAGCCCGTGGATCTCTTCTCCTTCTCCTGATCCCTTTGCTCTGCTGGGCAGGATCATGAGGAGACAGAGCAAGTGCTGTAGGTCAGCCCCAGCTGGAGGCTGCATCTTAGCTCTTTGATAAACACCACAGACTATTTGCTTGGCTTACAAGTGACATTTTTTCATCCCTTCACATCTAACTTGTCTTCTGCTGCTGTGCAGTGTGAGCTCCCCAGAGGCTGAGAGGCAGCATCCAGCTCCATCCATAGAATCCTAGAATCCTAGACTGGTTTGGGTTGGAAGTGACCTCTGGAGCTCATCTAGTCCAACCCCCCTGCAGTGGCCAGGGACATCCCCAACTAGAGCAGCTTGCCCAGAGCCCTGGCAAGCCTCACCTGCAATGCCTCCAGGGATGGGAACTCAACCACCTCCCTGGGCAACCTGGGCCAGTGTTCCACCACCCTCGTGGGGAGGAACTTTTTCCTAATATCCAGTGTAAATCTACTCTTCTCCAATTTCAAACCATTGCCCCTTGTCCTTTCCCTGCAGGCCTTTGCAAACAGGCCCTCTGCAGCCTGCTTGGAAGTTCCCTTTAGGTACTGCAAGGTCACTAGTAGTTCCCCTGAAGCCTTCTCTTCTCCAGGCTGAACAATCCCAGCTCCCTCAGCCTGTCCTGCCTTTGGAGGGCTGCCTAAATCCATGGCTTCTGGGGTGGAAAATGTGGCTGGGTAGAGCAGGACAGAGCATGAGAGGAAGTGCCATTTCACTAGGGGTTTTAATCTTAATTGAACATTCCCAATTAAAGTTGGTTCAGTTCCCTGCTCTTGCTTGCACTTGAAAGCTGAAGGCTTGCTAGCTAGAGCCTGCTGGACATGCAACCTCCCAGGGTGCTCTTTGAAGAGCTTCTCAGGGTTAGTAGAGGAAAAGCTCCATTTTTTTTCCCCTCACAGCATCCTAAGTTTCCTCTTGTCTCCTCCTGTGATCTTCAGAGTGGTTACTCTTTAATTATTGATCTTGAGCACACAGCAGCAGTTCAAGGTGGCTGCAGCTCCCCAGGTAATCTTGATCTGCGAGTCAGAGGAGCCAGCAGTGTGCCCAAGAAGGCCAATGGCATCCTGGCCTGGAGCAGGAACAGTGTTGGCAGCAGGAGCAGGGAGGTGATGCTGCCCCTTTGCCAGCTTTTGGGGAGGCCTCACCTC
>VWZO01008818.1:192298-220921 GCA_013396975.1 Bucco capensis | reverse complement strand
CCCGCCGATCTCCGCAGCAAGTGGCAGTCCCGGCCGCGGGCCCTTCTCTCTGTATCTCTCTCTCTCCGGCAGCGGCGCCCGAAGGATGCGGAGCGGCGGAGCGCGGGCGGCGGCGGGGCNGTGCCCCAGGACGTGGCCTCGTTCCTCTACACGGGAGATTCCCGGGAGCTGCGGCGTGCCAACTGCTCCGGTCGCTACGAGCTGGCCAGCCTGGCCGGCAAGTCGCGCTTCGCCTCGCATCCTTCCCTGCACGGAGCCCTGGACACCCTCACCCATGCCACCAACTTCCTCAGCGTGATCCTCCAGAGCAATAAGTCGCGGGAGCAGAACTTGCAGGAGGACCTGGAGTGGTACCGGGCTTTGATCAGGAGCCTGCTGGAGGGGGACCCCAACATCTCCAGGGCAGCTATCACGTTCAGCACGGAGCCTTCTTCCACCCCCCAGGTTTTCCTGCAGGCTAGCAGGCACGAGAGCCAGGTCCTCCTGCAGGACCTGTCCTCCTCGGCTCACCGCCTGGCCAACGCCTCTGTGGAAACGGAGTGGTTCCACAGCCTAAAGCGCAAGTGGAGGCCCCATCTGCACAGGAAGGTCTTAAACACGGGCCACAAAACTTCTGACAACAGCTGGAAGAGGAGAGACAGCTTCACTGCTGATAAGAACCACATCAGGTGGTCCTCACCTTACCTGGAGTGTGAGAATGGGAATTACAAACCTGGCTGGCTGGTGACTCTCTCGGCAGCTTTCTACGGGCTGAGGCCAAACCTCCTCCCCGAGTTCAGGTAGGAGAAGTGTTCCTCTGCTTGCTTTCTGTGGAGAAGGTGTTCAAAAAATGCTTAGATGTGGTCCTTAGGGACATGGTGGTGGTAGGTTGGTGGTTGGACTTGATGATCTTTGAGGTCTTTTTCAACCTTAACGATTCGGTGGTTCTGTGAGAAGGGGGCGGGATGGGGTTGTGGTTCTGCTCCCCTCCTAGTGTCCCTGGGGTGACCTGCTCAACCCTTGCTCAGTCACACCGCAGAGCAGCCTCAGGCCTTCCTGTTGAGCTCTGCCTCCCTGTGCCTTAGAGAGCTGCTGCTGCTTGGTAAAGAATCACTTCCATCTCCATCTGTAAGTCAGTGTTTGCTCTCTTTGCTCCTCCTGGAGCTGGTGAATTGCCGTTTCTGCTCTCCAGAGCGCATCACTGTGGGGTGCTTGAGCCTGGGCAGTGTGTGTAGGTAAAGAAGTGTTGGTGCCTGCAGTTCTGGCATAATGCATGTGGCTACAACATGAACTGGCAGTAGGAAAGCTTTCCTAGGGACATCTCCTGGTTACTTAGCTGTGAAGCTGATACTTGGTGTATGTAAAGAACTGCTGCTTATTTTATTGCTGTTACCCCCAGAGCTGTGCCCCTGGCCTGCAACTGGCAGTGAGGAGACTATAAAACCACCCCTTCTTGTGTCTTCTTATTTTAACATGAGTTTAAGATCTGATTTAGATCTTCTTGATCTCATCCCAAAGAAGGGGAGCAACCTGTGGGTATGAGATGCTGGATTTTCCCCCTGGCACTTGGCTGGGGGTGTGCTCATGGAGAACTCTGTTCCCTGGGGAACGAATGCCCACTGCCCAGGAGCAGCTGGCATTTGTCAGGGGATGAGAGAGAAGCACAGAATTTGCTGTGTGCTGTGGATCAGTGGTGGGTAAAGAGGGAGAAAGAATCCAGCAGGCACTAAGGAGGTTTTGCCACACCTAAATGGCATGGCAGTGGTGTTAGTGAGCACTGTTTCTCTTGGCTTAGTCTGCAATCCAGTGGGATCAGACAGGTAGGAATCCAGTCATGCATCCCTGAAAGAAGAATCTGAATAAAGAGTGGCTGCTTGTTTTTCCGTTGAATTCCCTTTTGCCTGGAAATTGCCACACTTAGGAGGCTGGGAGGGTTCAGGGAAAATGAGCTCATCTGCAATATCTTTGTTGCTGAATTCTTCTCAAGACCAAAACCCAAGAGGAGCTCTACTGCAGGCAGTAGACTCCTAGTAGGGAGTCCAGAAGAGTACAGGAAGCTCCTCCTAGGTCATTGAGATGCAATCTTTCCATGCATGATGAACTTCAGGATGCAGGTGGAAGTTAGTGTAGGCTGGTTAGAGGTTCAAAGAACCTAAAGAGCCACCAGGCTGGGGGTGAAGTGGCAGCCAGCAAACAGCTAGCTGAGAAGTTAGCTCTTAGAAGCTTAACTCAAGCATCAGTTGACTTCAGTGAACAGGAAGAACATGTTTTTTTAAGCAGAAGATTCTAAAGCTTCAACCTCACTCAGCTCTGTGCCAAGATGCTGTGATGCCCAGCAGCATCTCAGTGGTGGAGGTTTCTGCTGTAATGGACAGAAGAGACCCAGGTCCATCTTGGAGTAAGCGTGGCCAAGCAAGGCAACCAGTAGAGGTCCTCCTGAGTGCAGCCCAAAGCACTGCCTTCACTTCCTCTCCTTGCCAGCCTCTCTTGACCAGGTGGCAATCACTTCAGTTGAAGAACTACTATCACCTGTTGTAACTTGGGTACTCCAGAGGGCATTCATTGAGTATGTTTAAGCCTGGAGAATCCCTTCTTATTTAGAAGATCTGGTACTGGAGGATGTTGTGCGGGTTCAAAATGTTGTGTTGCTGCTGTACTGAACAATTAGGAGATAACTAAGGTGTGTTGTATCATTTGGTTTGATGTCTTAGTGTTTGCACACTGCTTTTTTTTTACACTTGATGGGCACACAGCCTCAGAGTGAGCTTTTAAGAAATGGTTTAAAGTATAAGCTTTTAATATAAAATTGTAAAATCTAATGTACTTATTAGAACATTAATATTAATTACTGTAAGGTGCCTCTGGAAATAAGCTTTATTTCCCCTCACCATCTGTCTTTGAGTGACCTACTAGTTTAAATGCCTGTCTAAGGTCAGTGTGGTAAAAAGCAGTATGGATTAACCTCTAGCTTTTGAGAGAGCTACCTTGGTTCTCCCCACAAAGTGTCTCTGAACCATCTGTTGGGAACATGTTAATGGCTCAGTTGAAATGGAAAGAGCATGTAATAGTCTGGCATGAGGTCATTTATGGTCATCAGTGCATGTCCCATTCATAGCCTTCTCACACTTTATGTGCTTTCTTCTTTGCTGACAGGAGGTTTATGGCATGGTACCTTAGGGTAAGAGACATTTGGGAGCAGATTATCTCCATGGAAGAGAGTTCTTTCAGATTACAGAAGGCAAATCCACTGCTGCTGCTCCTTGGTGTTTCTTCTGTTGCAGTAACAGATGGATGTGTCATGGAGAGGAGCAATGGGAAGAGCTTGCTGAAGGCAGTGCTGGTAATTACCAGTGGTTATGTTCAGTACACGCAGCTACTGCAGTGCTGGTGTCAGTGATGTTCTCAAAGTGCAGGGGTGGGGGAAGCTTTGTTCTCTGTGTTGTGAAGAGTTCAAGTGCCTCCTGCCAGAGGAATCAAGTGTTTCAGCTGGGGAGGCTCTCACAAACAGCTTGCTATCTCTTTAGTTACACCTTCCCAAGAGATGACAGCCTGACTGGCCAAGGAGAGAGAACATCATGGTTTGTCTCTTCAGGGCTAGCACTACAGGCCAATACTGAGATGAAGTGGAGAAACCCAAGGCAACTTGCTTGTGCAACACAGCAGAAGCTCAGGCCCAGTGGGACCACACTAGCCCAGTTCAACACTAAGCTGGCAATGCTGAATGCCTGTAGCTTCTTCCCAGTGCTTGCAGGTGTTCTGCTGTGTGCATCCCCTGAGCTTTGGTCTGCCCAAAGCATAGGGAGAGAACATTCCCACCTGCTTACAAAATACAGCAATGCCTAGAGACTAGAAGCAATCACTTGATGTTAACCATTCTCTTCTCCTGTCTGAACAAGCCTAAGCTGATGCAGTTTGCAGCTGGAATTCACCATTTGCTGTGCCTAATTGCTCTCCAGTGCCTCAGAGGGTAGTAATGATGGATTTTGTCACTGATCTTCTGAGGCCCTCCTCTGCTGCTTTGTGGTGCACCATGAGGGTCCTTGGCTGGGCTCTTTGCTCTGGAAGTGGAAAGGTGTGAGCAGCAGCATCTTGTGAGCACATTTACCTCTCCCTGGAGGTTTTCATTGCTTCAGCAGTTTAGGAGGCCAGCAAGGAGGATCACTCCATCATCTAGAAGGATGCGCAGGTAGTCAGCTACTAGGAACATACAAGTTGTAAAATCAAGTGTTACCTCTTAATATGTTCTTTTGTCTTCCTGACATTGACTTAATTACATCAAGGAATACCTTTCCAATAAAGATTAATTAGCTGTTTTTTCCCCTACAAAGCAGGGTGATGTAGTGATTTCCACTGTGCTCTTATCAATGGCTTGGACCACTCCAGTGTGAGGCCATAGTGAGCTTCTTGGTTGAGGAAATATGATTGAAGACAAATGAAACCATGGAGACAGGAATTGATGTGACAAATAAGTGATTGCTGAGGGAATAGACATGATTTCATCTGTTAAATATGTCACAGCTATTAAG
Source organism: Bucco capensis (assembly GCA_013396975.1). NCBI lineage: Eukaryota > Metazoa > Chordata > Aves > Piciformes > Bucconidae > Bucco > Bucco capensis. Next base: position 216,416 of record VWZO01008818.1, on the reverse strand, counting down.
TTATTGGGGAAATAACCAAATAACTGTACGTGTAGATGTAAAAAGAAAAGAGGGAGCAAAAATTTGGCAACAATTTTTCTATGAAATATGGTTTAATTTCTTCTAAGCTCTAATTTTGGTTTCCCCTCCAGTCTCTACTTAGTGCTAGGTCTGGTTGGACTTGATGAGCTTAGAGGTCTCTTCCAACCTCGATGATTCTCTGTGTTATACTAAGACAGAAAATCCGTTGTAATGGGTCAAGGAGGCTTTCTGATTTTTTTTTTGTGCCATGATACAATCCTGCAAACATTTTCAGATGGCAAGGCTGATATTTTTTGAAAGTATATTTTTTGGAAGTATGATTCGATTTTGAACAGGCTTGAAAACCAAAAAGGAATAATTGATTTTCTGGAACTTCTGAAAGCTTTGGCTTTCTATTCCTGAAAAGAGGAGAGAACAAAGCAAGGTCTGCCTGTGCTTTCCTGCTTCTAGAACCCCTCAGTATGTTTATTCTCTAGACAGTCAATTCTGTGCCTGCCTTTCTCCCATGAGGTGGTGGATAAGGATATAGGCAACTGGATGGGGATGAAACCAAAGGAGCAATAAGCAGGGGTTTCTTTTTTTAGCAGCATGATTCAGCTTTCTTCCCTCTTGGAAGAAACAGAAGTAGTCTTTCAAGAAAGGTTAAGCACGGTGAGGAGAGGATTCCAACACCTGCTGCAGTTGTGGCCACAGCTGTGGANCCTGCCAACCCCTGACATACTGGGATGCTGTGGTAGGTGGTGAGGTAAAAGGAGGGAGCTTTTGGAGTCCAGTTGCTGTTTGTGCTCCTCTGGTCTTTATCCCCATTCCCCCTAGGCAAGGCTCAGCAGAGCAGCTTGGCAAAGCTCCTTGGAAGGGAGTGGACATGTGGCAGTCCTTGGTGTCTGAGGGTCACCTCTAGGACTGTCACCTCCTCTTCTGTCTGTTCAGGAACCTGGGCTGAGAGAGAGAAATGTGCCTACAGGCAAGAACAAAAACATTGCTGGCTTAGGGCAGGTGAGAGGCTTTACCTAGCCTTGGTCCTGAAGCAATTCATGCAGGTACTTGGGGAAAGATGATGTCAGAGTAGTGGAAGTGCCAAGTTTTCCTATCTTGTTATTTACAAAGAAGTGATGAAAAGAACTTTTCAGAGTGTTGATAGTAAGTCTGGATTATGCTGACCTCCATCATTCTGTTTCACTTGTTAACCCCTCTTCATAATTCAAAAGCTTTTCTTGTTCCTAACCTCTTCTCTTGTGTTACTTTCTGTACAGTTCCTTGAGGCCTTTCCTTTCCACCTGTCTCTTTAACCTCATGGATAATAATAGGAACATCAAAATAAATGCTTGGTTCTTACTAACTAGCTTGAGTTTGGCTCCATGACCTTTCTTCCTAGGGAGCATCTCCTGGCAGTGTTACCCCAGTATCACTGACACCTTGCTTTGTGGCAGAGTTCAGATGCAGGAGCTTGAAAATCCTCAAGCTAAATAAAATCCTTGCCCCTGGAAGCATCTAGGAAGCTCTGACTAAACTGCAGGGCAATCCCCAGAGAGGCAGCACTGCATGCTAGAAGTTGGAAAGCAGATTTAAATCTGAGATCATTCTTGAGTGAAGAGGATTCAGCTTGAAGTATTCTCCCCTCCAAAGGGCCTAGAGGGATTTCCTTTGCAGGTGAATCCCAATCCATGTGCCCACACTGCTACACCTTACTCCTCAGCTCAGTTTATTTTGAGTGAAAGCTGGTTCTGCTCTGAAACAGTGTGCTGAAAAGCAGCAGGCTGAGGGAGGGGGGAAAGTCTAGCTCTGTCTTAAGAAATGAGTGGTAATTGTGTGACCAGAACAAAATGCTACATCCCAGTAGCCTTTTGTGACTCCAACTGGATGTGCAGAGGGAATAGTTCAAAATAAAATGCCCAGGTGGTGCAGAATCTTCAATCTTAGCTTTCAAAAAGCAACTTGAAGCTGATGCAGAATCTTCAGTCTTAGCTTTCAAAAGCAACTTGAAGCTGCTGATTGCCTGGAAGGCTTCTGGCTGGAAGTCACTTGTGACTTTGGCCCCAGGATTATTTGGGGCTGCTCAGTTGCTGAGACACTGGAGCAGCCTCAGGTGTCAGGTAGCATGCCCTCTTGGAAAAGTAATATTCTTCAAAGTGTTAGCCTTCCAAGAGAAGGGAATAACTGCAGTGAGAAGAGTCAGGGAGGTATCTGCCTTGGGAGCATTGGCTGTGCAGTGTGCATTTAGCTAGAGGTGTTGGGCATCTGCAGACTTGGGACAGCTGCAGAGAATTTGTCTAATCTCCTTGTTTTGTGGTAAGGATGACTTGGGAAGGACCTCAGGTAGAGGTGAATGAATATGGCAGCAAGAATTTGGACAGATATTTAGCTTTTTTTTTGGGGGGGGGTGATGGCTGCTTCAGCCTGTGCTCACCATGCCTTCTACCTTGCTTGTGGTGCTTACAAGGAGCCAAAGAAGTGTACAAACTGAAGACCAACTCAGCTGAGTTGTGCTGACTTCTGTGCCAAAATCTTTTGGAGATCTAGAGGACAAAGATATTATTTATCACCATTGAAATATTGGCAGAGTATTGCTGTGTGCACTTCTGGCTCGGAGAAGAACATGCTCCTTCTGCTTTTCTTTTTATGATGTAACAATAGAGGCAAAAAAAATGGTTCTGTAGCTAGAGGTTTTACAACATGTTGTTAGAATGAAATATTATAACTCCTGAAACTCTCCAGATAGCTAGTAGGTTGGGGGAAAATAAGCTTAAATCAATTCCTGGCACTGATTTCAAGGCAAACAGCAATGCCAACAAACAGTGGTACTGGAAATGAAGACAGACAGGAAAGCCTCTTAAATCAAACCTCTGACCTGCCAGCAAATCCTTGCTGACATCATTCCTCAATGATCAACTCTCCTGGACCATCCAATTCTTCCTTAACTACATGTTTAACAGCAACATGCAATCCTTAAATATCTTGCTTCTTTTTTTGGTGTAAAGACTGTAAAATTGTGGCAGAAATCAAATATGTGCTGTGATAAGGAGATTAACAAAATATCCTTAGTTGCCAGATGGTCCCCAGCTCCCAGTGATGCTGTTATTCACTTGCCAGTGTGGCTTGGCTTCAGCCAGGCAGCACTGTCAGTGGGGATGGATGGCTGTGGTGAGCTGACAGGCTGAGGCTGCTCTTCCACTTGATGCTTGTTCTTCATCACAGTATCCCAGTATGTCAGGGGTTGGCAGGGCCCTGGAAAGCTCATCTAGTGCAACCCCCCTGCCAGAGCAGGAGCACCTAGACCAGCTCACACAGCAATGTGTCCAGGCAGCTCTGCAATGGCTCCAGACAAGGAGACTCCACAGGCTCNTGTTCTTTCCCAGATGCAGTACCTTACACTTCTAGCAAGGCAGCAGAGCTGCAGTTATTCCCAGTTAATTGAGTGAATCTAACCCTGGGAGGTAGTTGATCCATAGCCATTCCAGGAGGATGTGTTCTTCCCTGTGTTCCACTTTCCTGACTCAGAAATAACTGGCCATGTGGGTGGCTCAACAGGCTGTGCCAGCTCCTCTCTTAATCACAGAGCAACTGCAGAAATGCAGCAGCAGCATGGCCACAGCTGAGGTGCTGCTTTGCACTGCTGAAGCATCACAAATGTTGCAGGGAAAAATCATCTACCATCATGATGCTTTGTGGAAATGCCTCAAGTTGCACTGGGAGAGGTTTAGATTGGCTAGAGGGAATGTTTTCTTCATCCAAAGGGTTGTCAAGCCCTGGAACAGGCTGCTCAGGCAGTGATGGAGTCTCCATCCCTGGAGGGGTTGAAAAGGCATGGAGATGTGGGACTCTGTGACATAACTGAGGTCACCAGTTGGACTTGATGATCTTGGAGGTCTGTCCCAACCTTAATGATTCTGTCACCACCAGCATGGAGGTGAGCTGTTGGTCCTCAGGGTTGGCTGGGGAGCTTGCTGGCCTTGCATTATTCATTCTGTTTGTCTTAGCTCTTTGTCTGCTTGTAAAATGTGAAGAGCATTGAATTGTTTGAGCTTTTAACTTCTTAACCTGCTGCTTTACACTTTACCAAGCTCTTGTCCTAATGCATCTCAGTAAGGTCTTAACATAACAATCTGTTTGCAGTCATGGCTTTGGGAAGCCAAACCTTTTGTTTCCAGACACTTCATCAAATTCCCCATTGAGCAGAAAGATGTAGTTTTGCACTTTGCAGGCTCCAGCATCCTCCAGAAGCTCTGCAGTCTCTGTGTTCAAGGGTGTTTTTTCTCTGTTTTCAGAGGTGTGGTCAAAGTGGACATCAACCTGCAGAAGGTGGACATTGACCAGTGTTCCAGTGAGGGCTGGTTCTCGGGGACCCACAGGTGTCATCTCAACAATTCTGAGGTAGGTCTGTCCCTGAGGGACTCAGCTACACTTCAACAACAACTCTTTCCACTAGAAATGATTTTCTGTGGTATAAATGCTGTTTTATAGCCTGTAAATGTGGTTTGTAGGCTGGGAAAATTCTCTCTGTGAAGGTGTTATGGCATTATATGAGTTTCAGGAGTGCCTGAATTTCAGGAATATTGGGGTTATTGGATTCTTGTGCAGATTTAAGAGCTCCAGGGAAAAGAATATTAGCAGTGAAATGACTTAGGAAGTTCTGCTTGCAAGCCAAACAATGAATTTCCCCTTCAAATCAAGACAGGCTTGTAATGTCAATGTCACTTTGCACTAGACAGCCTTGCAAAATGCACTAGAAGTAGCTCTAATGCTAATAATTACTCAGCAAACCATGGGGTTTTGATGGAATGATACAGAATAACAGCAGAATTGGATACTGGAAGTCTTAATTTTACCAGAAATGCAAACCTTTTGACAGAGCTGAGGGGATGTTTCCTTCCTGCTCCCCTTTCTCCTGAAGGCCTCTGTGCCTGGCTGTCAGCTTATTGCTGGTCCCTCAGCCTGACCAGCCAGATGTGTTCAATGCCATCTTAAAGCAGGATATATTGGATGAGTTTTGGTGTTCTTGTGGCATTTGATTGTTGGTAAGGACACTCCTTTGTTTGCTATGGGAGAAGGCACCTCCTGTGCTTCTGCTCCTTCAGAAAGGACAATTAAGCTAGGGAAAGGTGACAGTTGTCTGGAGATCTCAGGAGGTGTCTGCCTCATTGGTTAGAAAATGCCAGTTGATCAAAGTGACAGAAGGGTGTGACTTAGAAAATGGACAGGAGGAGGAAAAAACAATTTATGGCTTGCTCAAGTGCTTCTTCACTCGGTTGCATTTCAGTTGATTTTTAGCTCAAATCTGCTAGACACATCCCAGACAAGTTCTGCTGTTGTCTGTGCTGTCCTCAAGGCTTTATCTTCTTCTCAATAAAGAATTGAAAGGAGGGAGATGGATTAGTGCATGTAACCTTAGAGTAAACTAGTGGTCTGTATGTGCCAGAGAGGTAGAAGGAAGGCATGGATGGCACTCAGCTTCTGCCAGGAGACAGATTTGTTCACGTGCTCTGGCACACAGTTACTGGGAGATGATGCTCACTGTGACCCTGGGGTTTGGAAGGGCATCAAGAATTCCCTGAAGGAATAGTTGGAGTGCTAGCCCATGCTTGAAAGAGAAAGATTGTGTGGTTAGGCAATTAAAGAACAGCACAGCTCAAGCACACAAAGCTGAGACATATCATTCCTGCTTTAGGTGCTGGTGTTGCTCAGGAGGCAAACTTGGGGACTCTTAAATAGCTTTGCTTGAATGGAAAACTGCAGATTCCCTATTTTTCAACTGGCTACCCACATTTCTAATAGATAATCCTATTTTTTCTGATTTGTTCTTTCCTGCCTAGGGAACCCATGTACCCCTGATTTCATAGCAGCCTAGATGAACTGTTAGTCAGCCCAAAGGAAGATGGTGACCAGGTGTTTTTTTTCTTGCCTTGTGGAAGAAGAGACAACAGAGCACAAAGAGCTGCAGTTCCCTTTCTGTCCTATACCTTGACACCCAAAAAGGGAACAGTTTCCTCCCCCCCGCCCTGAAAATACATGAGCAAGAGATTGGGAGTCTGTGGGGCAGGTAACATCTGCAGAGTTTGAAGGAGTGCAAATGAATTGGCTTGAGAACAAATTGATGCAGGTAGCTCTAAAATTAACAAATAAATAGTTACCCAATAATAAACCCCAAGTAATTTCATTTTCTAGGCAGGACTGGTTCTGGGGGCAAGAAAACATACATTTTTACCCTGGTTTTGAAAGCTTTGAAGGTGTTCTTTCTCATTCTTTCCCCACCTGTGCTGACAGCAGATGCTGGCACTTTTAGTCCCAACTTCAGAGTCCTCGTTGAGACCCCAGCAATAAACCCAAGGAGTGTCTGAAGATAGCAGCCTGTGGAGCTCAGCTGAACCTTCCCTTCCAACCAGCAGCATCAGGCTGGCCAAAATGACAGTGGAGTCCACACAGTTCCCCCTTCTCCAGCCTTAATGAGGCTGCCAACAGCTGGCAGTGCAAGGCAAGGCTCAGCTGTCATCCCTTTGGGTTCAAACAGCATTGCACAAATGACAGTGTGCAAAAATACCTCGAGGCAATGAGAGAGGCAGAGTGACCAAGAGAAAAAAGCTGCCTTGCTGTCTCTCTAGAGTGTGTGTGTCTAGCTGGCTTTGTGGAGAGATGCAGAGGCTTACTCTGGCTCTGTTTATTCTGCACAAACACCCAACCGAGTGAGAAAGGAAAAGAAGTGAGCAGGACAGCCAAAAAATCTTTATTTTCTGTTGTTTAGTAAAACATTTGGGATGCTGATGTTTTATTCTAGTGGAGGTGGTGTGAGAGATAAGCAGTGGAAAAAGAGGGAGAGAAGGAATGATGACAAATCAGATGGTAATGGGGACTGAGTTGGGGGTATGGGGTGACCCAGTGCTTTCCAGGTTTTCCAGACAGATGCTTGCCAATGCCCTTGTCAAACTAGGGAAAAGCTCTTAATGCACACCCTCAGTGGGAGGGGAAGCATGACAAGACATCAGCATCCAAACTCATAACCCAGTGGGGTCATCTCCAATATCCTTGACTTTGCTTATTACTTGCATGGATTTTCCATCCTATCTAGTAGGGAAAAATGCAGTCTGAATGAGGAAAAATCTAACAAAAAGCTTTTTTTGGTGATTGCATCTGAGTGAGGAAGGTTTATGGCATACAGTTAGCTTCTAATCTGGAAATGATCCTCATTCTAGTGGCATGGTAGTGATAGGTATGGTTGGACTTGATCTTGGAGGGATTTTAGTCTTTTCTGGGATCCTTAGAGATACAGATTGCATCCAAAAGAAGGCACAAGAAGTACCCAAACCAACATAGAGAGGATATATTTGGGTAGATATGTCAGGATATATTTCCTCTTAGAAGAAAACAAGCTCTTTAGTGGTAGAACACAAATCCTAAGTGCTGTGTCAGCTGCTGGGCTAAAGGGGCAGTGGCTGGGCTCAATCCACAGCTAAAGGAACACAGGCAGTACTTGGATCCAGGAGCAGCAAGGCAAAGCTGCTCCCACAGCCTGCTGTGTCTGAAGAGCATGCAGCAGACACCAGGAACATTTGGGTTGCTATTTTAAGAATAACTCTGCATCCTCTGCATTCATGGGGAGGGGGAAAAAACCCTCCCTTTGTGACAGGATCCCAGCTTGAATCTCAGACACAATTACACACAAGAAGGTGGAGGTTTGTCAGAGCTTTCAGTGATAAACAAGGTGCTGTGAAAAGCAGCTTCCAGTTTAAGGCAGAACCAGGTTGCTTAGCTACAGCATCTTTGCCTTTGGAGGGGAAAAAAAACCCTAAATGACTGTGGGTTTTTTTTCAGGAGCTAATCCTGGTTCTCAGCCTTTTCTTCCTCAGAAGAAGACCTTGGCAACTGTTTTCTCCCCCTGGTTAGTTTTAACTCGAGCATTTACATTCATCTGGGTCAGTTCTGTGTTGCTGTTTTCCTTCCCCCAGAGTGAAGAAGTGAAAAGCAGGAGATGATTGGTTGCATGATGCTGTCTGACAAAGCCAAAAATAGCAGGGAGGTGTTGAGTTTCTCTGGCAGCTGACAGGCAGGGAGAGCATTGCAGCAATCCCCAGCTCGTTCAGCTCCAACTCAGCTGGGGATGGAGCATCCTGTTAGGCAACACCAGGGAGCTCAACTGCTCTTTGGGAAGGAAGGAGGTGAGGCCCAGGAGTTTAGTTAGCAGGGAGGATATGGACAGAATATGGGTGCAGGGAAGAGCTTTTCCCTGGAGACAGACTAAAAAGTGATGGAAGATCAGGGAGCCACAGAAAACCTTTCAACAAGGAGCTTGGGGACTGTAGGCAGGCTGGAGCTTGTCTTGCAGAGGGGTTGGAGCAGATGATTTCCAGAGGTCCCTTCCAACCCCTAACAGTCTGTGACCATTGTCCCATGGCAGGCTGGCTGAGAATGACCCTTCCTAGGTGTTTAGTGTCAGTAGCTGTGTCAGATGTGAACACAGAGCACAGCCTCCTTGACAGCTCTCCTTTGCTATCAGGACATTCAGAGAGCTGTGTGCTAGCTGAGAAAATGCCTCTAGGAGCATTCAGCACAATTAAGTGTATGCCTCTAACTAAATAGACAGCATTTTGGTGTGAAAGCATCTGGTGAGATTTGATATGCTTATCCTGGAAGATATGCAAGTATATTTTGTGGGATAATGTAAAGACTGTTCCCCCATCTTACAGGCAAAAGGCTTGTCTCTGAACTCCAATGGAGGTGTGCACATTCCCCTCTCCAGAGCTTGGTTCCTGCAGGAAGGCATGCTGAGCATGTCAGCTGAAAGGGAAGCATACTGTGCTCCAGCCAGGACCCTCTGGATCATGTCCAGAGTGGGATTTTGGCATGTATCACATCATGCATCCACCCCACAGCTCAGATTCTTCTAGGGCGAGTTAAGCATCCTGATGTATTTCTGCAACCTGTGTGTGACCAGCTTGGTGGTTTCTTAGGAACCTGGATTTCTGATGGCATTCTGGTCCAAAGAAGGCACTAAAGCTCCTGTGGGTGGAACACAGTGTCATTGAAAAGGACAGGAGCTTTCTATCAGCTGGGCAGGCTCTGCTCATGACTTGCATACTTAGCTCAGGCAACACACTGCAGAGGAGCTTTTGGTAGCTCCAAGAGGAGCATCTTGCTCATGCATATGTTCTCCAGTTAATTTGTGTTGAGAAAACATGCACTTGAGGAGCAGGGCACCAATGGCAGAAAGCTGGCTGCCTTATTTTTAAGAAAGCTCATATTAAATGTAGCAACTATTTCCCCAGCCTTTTTTTTTATATACTTCATAATACCTGCACAAGAGAGAAGTTTAATTTAGCCTTGAGAAGCAAGTTCATCCCTTTTGTGCTGTACCAAATTAAAATGAGATTGAAAACACATTAAAGAACCCCAGATGAAAAACTAGAGAGGAGAGCTGCTGAATCCTCATATTCCAAGTAATGGTCTGAGCCCTAGTAATGGCCTTAATGGAAACAAACTCATTTAGTTTTATTTTTGGAGCACAATTTGATAGCACTAGACATTCAAATACCATCAGTTTTATTGGTGACTGCTGGTAGGAGGTGAATGGGCTTTTTGCAGATAAAAAAGAAGTTCTTCTGCTTTACCTATAATGCTGAGGGCCCAGGAACTCATGTGATTTCTTCCTCTAGTTTTCATTTGTACTGTAACCTGTTGGTCATCCCTTCCCTGGGCAGTCTCCTAGACATTTCTCAGTCCTCACTAACCTCCTGAATATCTTCTTTTCTCTTTCTTCATTGCTTTGTCACTGTGTGCTCTTTGAGATCATGACTCTATTAAGCCCCAGGTATTTGCTCTTGGCTATTGCCCCTGCTTCAGGGAGGGCACAGCTTGGCTCCAAGCAGCCCAGCACTTGCTCAGCCTTCCCTGCTTTCCCTGCCAGGATGCTGAGGAGATTGTCCACTTGGTCACATTTACATTTCTTTCCAGAGATGGAAATGTTGTTCCAAAGAACAGTCCTTGGGTTTTGTTGTTGTGTTGTTTTTTTCTCCTCTATTATTTCTTGCCTTGATTAAGTCCTAGCTCATTTTGGGCTGCATGTGGGAGTGTGTTTATAGTTATCCATTCAGATGTTCCCTAGCTGTATGATTTCATAGCAATAGCTTCCCAGGAGCAGTTTTCAGTCTGGAGCAAGCAGAAGGTTGTCCCTCAGATGATTTTCATCCTGAGAAGCAGAGGCAGCACTGTCTGCTCTCAGCAGAGCTGCTGACCTCTTGCCCTGGCCCTCAGAGCCCTGCTTGTGCTTTGTTCTCTCACCAGCTTCTTGGAGTAGCCTCTGTAGGCATCTTAGCTCTTGGAAGGAGAATGAAAGCAAATGGGATCTGCTCTTCCCCCCTTGCAGCAAAGGCTAATCAGCTCACCATTCAGGGGCTCACTCTGCCTTTATCACCTCCTCAGGTACTATTGATCTCCTTGTTCCATTGAACCATCAGGACAAGCAAGATGCTTTTAGCAAGCAGAGCTCTGTGGAGCTGCTCCAAAGGGTTGAGGGCAGGCTGCTCTCTGGCAGACATTCCTTCTGACTCCTGGAGGAACCTCTGTGCAGGTTAAAGTCTCCTTTTGGAAAGGAGAACCCTTGAAGTGTCTGAAATACTAGCAGCATTTCCTTTCCCTTTTGGAATGACTCACAGGGCTCCTGTTTGACCTTTCAGGAGGCAGCTTTGTTTTGATAGGCACCAGGCTAGTGCTGTGTTTACTGTTGCCTTTCAGTGGCAATCGATTGGAGTGGAGGTGAGCCCTGGATTAGGTGCAGTGGCATCCTGGGGCTCTCTTAGGCCATTTGGGATGCTGCCAATAATTATTTCAGGGTCATAATTGGGACAATCAGATCCTTTCCTAGGTGATCCTGCTCTGGCAGGGGGGTTGGTGGACTAGATGATCTTTCTAGGTCCCTTCCAACCCCTGACGTAACTGTGATACCTTCTCTCTCTCCATCAAATCTCACACAACACTTTGCCTTTTTGGCTAAAAACAAGCCCAAACAACTGTATGAATGTGTCCTTGAGTCTGCAGGCTTCTTTGGCATGGGAGTATCTAGCTTAGCCTAGACTTAGGTTTTGAGCCTAATGCTGCTTTTGGCAAGCATGCAGATGTCAAGGAAGCTATTTGTGTGCAGCTCTTTGCCTTCCATCTGCTTTTGCTTTTCTCCTCCCTAGACTGACTTTTGAAGCAGCATGGTCTGTGTGATATAGTTAAATTATATTATCTAATTCTCTTCTTTGGCTTAATAGATAGTCACTAAAGTCACAGAAGTGCTGACTCATTTCATTGTGCCTTCCTTTGCTCCTGTTCCTCAGTTGCTGAGGGGTTTGGAAGCACAGTAAATGTCTCCCCTGCTTTGATGTCTTTTCTAAATGAAATTTGCTGAGAGCCTTGCACATCCAGACAATTATACAATATCCCAATACAGTTTTATTTAGTCTTAACCCCATTAGAGAGCTTTCTACTTCAGAGCTGCTTTCCTCTGTGCTTCAGCCACTCACATTCCATAGAATCAATAAGGCTGGAAAAGATCTCGGAGATCATCAAGTCCAACCACTGACCCAACACTCCCACACCACTAAACCATGTCCCCAAGTGCCACACACTCCCATGCCACTAAACCATGTCCCCAAGTGCCACATCTGTGTGGTTTTTGTACCCCTCCAGGGCTGGTGACTCCAGCAGTGCCCTGGGCAGCCTGGGCCAATGCCTAACCACTCTGGCAGGGATTTATTTGTTCCTAATATCCAACCTGAACCTCCCCAGGGACAACTTGAGGCCATTAGTCACCTGGGAGAAGAAAGCAACCCTGCTTCTCTCAGCAGTTGGAGAGAGGGAGGAGGTTTCCCCTGAGCCTCCTCTTCTCTCATTACCAGCATAATGCATGTTTTCCTGAAGAAGCTAATTTTTAGGGCAGTCATTAACAATCCAGGGATGGATTGAAACCTGGCTGGGCAATTTTGGATGATCCCTTTTCCCCAAAGGCAAGGATGCTGGATAGGAAGCTTGGAAGCAAACTGCTGGCTCTTGTGACTTGCACTGAGAACATTTCTAATGAATAAAGCTAATGTTTGTTGACCTCCTCTCCTGCACGAGTGCTTGAACTCCTCTCATTGAATCAGGCAGGTGCCCAGTGGGTTGTATCTTCCCAATCCAAGTGGCAAGATCCGCTCTGCTCTTTTGCAGATGTCCCCACAGCAGCTGGAAGTGTGCTAGTATTTTTCTAGGAGGGGACAGGAGTTGCTGAGGACTTTCTTGGAAGAAGGTGGCCAAGCATGACTCTTTGCTTTTACTCTTCCTGAGAAGTCAAAAGTTGATTAAGTAGCTCTGTGATGTGAAGTAGTAACAGATCCATTATTCAGCTCTGTCACTGCCACTTCATCTATTTTGTATAGGATCTGTTTCCTTCCCTTTAATGAAGCTAAGAACTCCTTCCTTCTGCACTAAGGAGCTGCTTTTGGAATGTTAACAATCTTCTTGCTGGTGCTGGCTGGTGAGGAGCTCGATGAGCAGAGTCAGGGTGTCCACTTCACCCAAAGGAAAAAGGACTTGGCTTTAACATTGGAAACTCCAGCACTGGACATAATTCAGCATCTCAGAATCATGAAGGTTGGAAGAAACCACTAAGATCATCAAGTCTAATCATGCCACTAACCCATGGCCCTGAGCAGAGCATCTCAATGTTCCTTCAACCCCTACAGGGATGGTGACTCCAGCACCTCCCTGGGCAACTTATTCCAAGATTGAACAACCCTTTCAGGGAAGAAATTCCTCCTTATATCCAATCTAAACCTCCCCTGCTGCAAGTTGAAATTTCTTGAGTCTTGACTGCTGCAGTTGGTAGGTGAGGTTGCTTTTCTAGACACTCCAGCATGCCTAGGGAGCACTTTCCCAACTCTCCAAGCAGATTGAGTTCCCTTGGAAGTGGGTTGTTGTAATCTTTGGTGCATTACTCCCTGTGTGCCAGGGCTTAATGGCAGCACTATTAAAGTGAGCCTTGGCTAAATGAGCTGCAATCAATGGAGTTGCCCTGGTGGACTGCAAGCTGAAACTTCTCAAGTAGCTTTGCCAGTTAAGGGTGGAAGGAAAAAAAAACCAAACCCCACTGTCTGTATAATTCCTGCTCAACCATTCCAGTTCTCTCTGCAGCATGCTTGGAATTACTCATTCAGTTTCAGCAAGGCTTCTGTAAAGGTATTTAATCTGGGTTGAATGTCTTCTAGTGATTTATAACCAACCATGAGGTGACCCAAAAGTTTGTGTGGAGATCACAAGAAGTGATTCAAATTCTCCTGAGCTTGAACCATTCCTGGTCAGGAGTGGGAAATGATTCCCAAAGTGCTTAGGATTGCATCTTTTCTAGTTGTCTTGGCCCAGTATACTCCAAATAGAGTAGGTGGATCTCTGTTACCTTGAAGATGCTGATCTGCCTCTGCCATGAGTTGCTGTTGTCATCCAAACAAAGTGAAATGCTTCCCTCTCAGTGCTGCACTTAAATATTACCAAAGGGCTGACTTGGTGAGTCAAAATACATCCTGGACTAAAGTTAAAGGGAGGAGGTTAGGAAGAATGGGGAATATTTTAATGTATTGTATTAATGTCATTTAACTGACATCTTGGTGAGTAGCAATGATAATATTAATGTGATTGAATTGACATCTTGGTGAGTGGCAATGATAATGTATTAATATTACATTATATAATTAATTTATTTAATATATATAATTTATTTATTAATTATAGGAATAATTGTATAATAGAATTAATGTTATACATTAATATTAATGTATTAATATTCTTGAATTGACATATTGGTGAGTGGCAATGATAATAATGTATTAATATTATTGAATTGGTATCTTGGTGAGTGGCAATGATAATATTAATGTATTAATATTAAATTATATAATTAATTTATTTAATATCTATAATTTAATTAATTTATTTATTATATAAATAATTGTATAATAGAATTAATATTATACATTCATGTTAATGTATTAATGTTATTGAATTGACATACTAGTGAGTGGCAATGATATTATTAATGTATTAATGTCATTGAATTGACATTGGTGAGTAGCAATGATAATATTAATGTCATTTAATTAACATATTAGTGAGTTTTCTCTTCCCCCCCCATACAATCTAAAATGGAATATTACTTTCCAGTAGTGCTTGTGCATACATGAATTGTTTCCTAAGTTTGGACTTGGATTAAACCAAAGGTGAGGAACATGATCCTCTGCAAGAATATGGTTGGACATGATGCTCTTAGAGGTCTCTTCCAACCTTAATGATTGTGTGACTCCTAAGAGCTGGAATCAATCAGAACTGCTAAGTCAGACTCTGTCACCTCACAGTAGGCTGCAAAGTCCAATATTCATTTGGAAAGTCAGTCATCTGGAGGCTGAAGATGAGGATACCTGAGGTCTGATCACCTGCCTAATTCAAAGCACAAAATGTCCCTCTCGAATTCCTGCTGTGGAGGAAATGCATCTTTCTAGGAGCTGTCAGGTGTGATGAATTGTAGCTGAACTCAGTTGGAATTGCTTTGTTCCCCACTGTGTTCCTCATGGCTGAGGCTTAGCTGATGCTCTGCTCTTGGCCTGGCAGTTGGGTAGCTGACAAGGATGCTGATGTGAAGCCTTTCTGCACTTTTCTCCTCCTGCATGTCATCCTCAACTTGAGCAAAGATGAAGTGGAATGAGTGAATGATAATAGCCCAAAGCCTAGTAGAAAGCACCTTCCCTTGCAATCCAGGGAATGGTACAGCTTCTCTGCCAAGGAGCAGAAGTGATGCATATTCACTGAGAGAATTAGGGCAGTACTGCTGAAATCATTCAAGTTTGAGAACAGAATTTGGCCACTTATCCGTTTTTAGTCCATTACTCATACAAACCTCACAAAGATGAGTTTAGTAATCTTATTTATTATTGTAGTAAGCAGAATTCTGTAGAGAGTGTTACTTTTAGTTGTCTTTAGATCAGAACAAATGGTGAAGATTCTGCAGATGTTAGGTGTGGAACAGTTGTTCCGAGCTGCATTTGTAGTGAGAACTGAACAGTTCACTTTTATTTCCAATTTAATCCTAGACTGCTCTAGTAAATTAAGATGGAGGTCCCTGAGAGTATTGATTTATTTGTAATCAGACAGGACAAGCACAAAGTGAAGAGTTGTGAGATGATTTGAGAGCAGTGTTGGAGGAAGAAGATGAGCTCCCCTGCTCCCTGGATCTTTAACATCCATGTGCTCAGCCATAGGCAGAAGGGACTTAGTTTTATCCTCTTATCAAGCCTATAAATAACTTCATAATTAAAATATATAGTCTTGGTGAGTTGGAAGTTCTGAAGTAATTTCAATGTCAAATAGGATCAATACCTTCTCATTAAGGCCAAGGTCTGCTAATTAGGTCTGGTTGGGGCTGTGTCTGGAGCCTCCTGTGCTAGCTGTGGAGTTTAGCCTTGGCTTCATGGAGGTTGTGAATTAACAGAGGCATTAGCAGGCAATGTGTCCTTCAGAATCTTATCAATTGCCTGCAGCAGCAGCTTGGGAAGATGAAATGTGGGAGAGGAGGGGATAATGTGTCTTCACTTGGCATCTGAGTGATTTGGGGCACCAGGAGACAGGGATGCTGGCACTGAGACAAGGCTGTGGCCAAACTGAGCCTGAAGCTCCCTTCAGCACTCCTTCAGGATATATGTGTGCTTGTCTAAGGTGTACAAAGCCACAATGAATACCTTATCCTCCTCTAGCCGCTTGGACTCCCTGATATCTGCTGGAAATCATTGTGGATGGGTGGCAGAAATAACAGCAGCAAGACCTGCAGTGGCACTGGAGATGCTTAAATAGAAGAGCACCTGAGTTAGAGAGGAGTCACTCTGGGGCAGCCTGGACCAAGGCCTGGGTGTGCTGCATGTGCAGAGAGGCTGGGCAGGCAGCTCCCTACTTCTGCCACCACTCCAACTCTCTCCATGCAACTCGGAATCACGAAGATTGGAAGAAACCTCTAAGCTCACCAAGTCCAACCATCCCTAGCACTCCCATGCCACTAAGCCATGGCCCTAAGGAGAGCAGCTCAGTGTTTCTTCAAACCCTGCAGGGATGGTGACTCCAGCACCTCCCTGGGCAACTTATTCCAAGATTTAACAACCCTTTCAGTGAAGAAATTCCTCCTTATATCCAATCTAAACCTGCCCTGCTGCAACTTGAGGCCATTCCTCTCATCCTTTCACTGTTAACTATGGATTCCACAGGTTTGACATGCTGGGCCACTTAACAGCACCATCTCAACCTGCTCCAGCCTGCTCCCAGCACACTTTCTTTGACTTTTAACATCCTAGGGAGCCCAGGAAAATCTTTTGGAAAGTGTGAAGGAGTTAGGGTGCAAAGCTTGGTTTGCACTCTTATTTAATACTTTTTCTTCTCAGCTTCCTTCCTTTGCTGCTTCAGGATAAGGACTCAGTGGTGTGACCTCAAGAGGTGACCAAACCCCATGGAAAACTGAGACAGCAGAGGTAGAACACTTGGAAGGAGATGGTGCTAAAGTTTCTCTTAGGCAGCAGGAATTTTGCTGATTCATGCCTGGCAGAGAAGGAAGAGCCCTGGAGATGGATCAAGTGTTCTGGTTGTGTGGAGGAGGGAGCTCAGCCTGCTTCTGGGGAGGAACTGAGCCTGCTCAGGTGAACTGAGCTGGGGCATCCTGCAATTGGAATGTGGACAAGGCTGGCCACTCTGGAAAATGTTGCCAAGATCTATAAATACCTTTGAGGTGGTAATAGAAATGTGGGAGGAGAGTGATGCTCTGCCTGCATCCCAGAGGATGACAAAGAGTGAACTGAATGTAAGGCTAGGGAAATGCCAGGCTCTGGGAGATGTCTGCTGATAAACCTACAGCAGGGAGATGTTCAGCAGCCCTGAAATTCCTGCTGTTTGTTTCAGAGGATCCACTCTGATATTCCTGCTACCATCAAGTGAAGCAGGATGGATAAATGCCTTATCACATCTACATCTCCCAAACATGACAATTTGTTATTCCCTGTGTCATGTTTATCCACTCCTGCTGACAGCTTTAATGAACTGGAGGCCTTCTAAGTTGGATTTTTCCCTGTGGCCACTGATGGAATCATTATTGAATGGTCAGTGAAGTCAGGCACTTCAACAAAAAGCCCTAACACAATTTAATTTGCCTTAAGAAGAAAAGAAGGATGTTATTTATTAAATAGGAGATCTAATAATGAAAATACTCTGAGTCACAATGCAACCAGTGGTTCTCTTTTGTGCTGTTAATATACATGTTGTCCCTTTCCCTTCTTGATGATGTAATTCCCCCTCACTCCTTGCCCTTCCCCAACTCTACTCCTGGGGGAAGTTAAAGATTTGGCAAAGGAGGATAATTTCAATTGTTGCTCCCAGAAAGGTGCCTTCTCCTCAGGCTTCTGAATCACCATGGCAGTGACTCACAGGGCTTGCTTTGCTCCAGGTGAGTCACTGCACATCTTGTGTTCACAGTGTCCTGCTGTCTAGCAATGCATCATGTGCTGTACACTGAGAAATGGGCCAGGCCACGCAGCTGCAAGGAGACAGCAGGGAGGAGTTACCAGAGACAGGGGAAATCCTTCAGCAAGTGATGGTTACTTTTATTCTAAGGTGGAAGAAGGTGATGGTGGTGAAGGAGAGATCATTCTAGTGCCAGGAGAAGCTCTTATTCCTTTGCCTGCCAGCTTCTGGGGGCAGGAATGTAAGGATCTGGGTAGCTAACCCCATGTTTCTTGTTGTTGAAAGCCTTGGGTTTAGTGGTGGCTTGGCAGTGTTAGGTTAGTGGTTGGACTCAGGGATCTAGAAGGTCTTTTCCAGCCTAGAGGATTCTGTGATTGTAATAGGCCATGCTTCTTCTTGAAATCTAACAAGGGGAAGTGTGCAGTACTGCATGTGGGAAAGAACAAGCCCATGGATCAGTCCAGACTGGGAACTGATCTGTTGGAGAAGAGCCCTGGGGAAAAAGCTCTGGGAGTGCTGGTGGCTAGGAGGATGCCCATGAGGCAGCAATGTGCCCTTGTGGCCAAGAGGCCAATGGCATCCTAGGATGCATGAAGAGGAGCGTGGCCAGCAGAGCCAGAGAGGTTCTTCTCCCCTCTCCTGTGCCCTGGGGAGGCCTCCCCTGGAATGCTGTGTCCAGTTGTGGGCCCCTCAGCTCCAGAAGGCTAGGGAGCTGCTGGAGAGAGTCCAGCCCAGGGCCAGCAAGATCCTGAAAGGAGTGGAGCATGTGCCCTAGGAGGACAGGCTGAGAGAGCTGGGTCTCTGCAGCCTGGACAAGAGGAGACTGAGAGGAGACCTCAGCAATGCTTAGAAATATGGGAAGGGTGAGTGTGAGGAGGAGAGAGCCAGGCTCTGCTCCATGGCATCCAATGGTAGGACAAGAGGCAATGGGAGCAAGTTGGAGCACAGGAGGTTTAGTATTAAGCTGAGGAGGAACTTGTTTGCAGTTCAGGTGCCAGAGCACTGGCCCAGGCTGCCCAGGAGCCTGTGGAGTCTCCTTGTCTGGAGCCATTGCAGAGCTGCCTGGACACATTGCTGTGTGAGCTGGTCTAGGTGCTCCTGCTCTGGCAGGGGGGTTGCACTAGATGAGCTTTCTAGGTCCCTGCCAACCCCTGACATACTGGGATACTGTGAAAAGAGAAACTCTTTGCTGGTTAAGTGCAAGAAGGAGATGTCTTTAAGAGGATGAACTAGCTGCTGGCTGAAGAGAAGCCTTTCTCCCCTCCACTAGCTGTAGGAAGCCTGTCAGCAGCTTTAGCAAAGGCCAGAGCAGCTGCATAGTGATCAGATGCTGGGTAAACTGCAGGAATAAAGAGTCACATTTTTTGGTAACCTATTATTTTGTTTTCTTTAGAGGCCCTAGTGAAGAGTTGTGACAGCGAAAATGGTTTTGCTTTGCTCATTTGACCTTAAAGCTGCACTCTGAGAAGGTTCCCCAGAGGCTGGGCAGGTTGTCTCTCTGAATCTTTCCCCATTTAGCTCTTCCTCTGCTTTGTCCTTTTCTCGAGAGCAGGGGAATTAGCACCTAAGCAGAGAATTAGTCTTCCTGGAGAGAGGTTTCTTTCCCTCTCTTCATTGCAGCAGCCTTCTTTGTTTTATTTCCCCCTTGGAACTCGCCATGCCTCACTGTTTTAATTGAAAACACAGCTGGAGGAAGAGCTGCTGCTGCTATCCTCATTCTGCCATGGCTCAGCAATTAAAGCTCTCCCCCAGGATGAGACCAGATTCCAATATTCTTCTTTCTGAGTGAATAGAAACCAAGAGGAGATGGGATCAGAGGTGTAATGTCACCACCCTAGTCCTGGTCTTAGCTAGGACACTCACCACATCTTGTTGACTCGATGCAACTTGTGTAAGCAAGGATTCAGGTTGAACTGGCTGGGGAAAGCACTGTTCTGTAGCCAAGCTGGTCAGGGACCTCACTAGATCCAGAGGAGCCTTGCCTTCCTCCAGCTGCATCCCTAATTGCATTGTATTGTAGAATGAATCTCCAGCTAGGTGCCTGAGGAGCACTCCCCACCTCCTCCTGCCTTTCTCTCCTCTCACATCTCCAGGCTGGTGCTTAATGTTCTCTCTTGGGATTTATACAGTGTGGCTTTGAACCTTGTTCAGGCCAAGAGAGACCTAAATAGATGTATTTTCATGTCCTGTTCAACTGCTCTGACCCAAAAAAAAACCCCTACAACAAAAGAGGGCAAGGGGCAGATGCTCAACAAGGCAACAGCAGGAGCTACCTTCTGCTGGGAGCCTGCCAGGCTCTGCACCAGGTACAGGGCAGCTAAGGGCAGGAGTCCTTAGCTTCTGCTCCTTCCTCAGGGCTCAGCAAGAGTGGAAAAGCCTGGGCAGCTCTGGCTGAGGGACACTGCCAGCAGACTTTTGTGGCTCTCAGTGTTTTCTGACCCAAGTTCTGCACTTCTTTGGCAGGGGATGAGTGGGTAGAGGTCATCAGGGCTGGGAATGGAAGAAGTGTTAAGGCAGAAGTCCACCTGCTATTTTCGGCTGGATTCTTGAGTGGGTTGAGGTGGTGGATGCTCAAAGCTTAGCTTCTCTGAAGGTTTTGTCACTGAGGAGTTTCCAGACTTAACCAAGATGCTTGAACTTCCCTGGGCTATTATCTTGAGCTAACACCAGTGGCCTAGGCACAGTCATCATTTGGAAGGGGCTACACAGCTTTATAGAAGAGAATCTGAAAGCATTCAGATGATTCTGACTTGGGAGATGTTTGCTGCTACTCGTTAGACTTTTTGAACATCCCAAGATGCTAAATTTGAGTGCAAGCATTTTGCAGGCCTCAGAGCAGCTGGCAGTGTGCCTTTGCAATGTGCTCTTGTGCTGCTTTCAGCTAGCTAACTAGCACAGTAGGCAGTGCCCTGGAGAGGCTCAGAGCATGTATATTTGATGAGTGTTTCAGAGAGCTGCCACCCACAAGAACTGCCCTATGCCTCCAGTGGTACCACTTGGAACCTTCTCAAGGATCTTTCTGTTAGCTAAAAGCAAAGCTGCAGCCTGTGATCCCTGCAGAGCAGGGTCAGAGAGCAGAGGGATGGGTAGGGGAAGAAAGACTCCTGGAGTCTGAGGACATTTGCTTCTTGTCACCTTGGTGCCTGCCATCTGATCATCAAACTGTATTCTGAGCTTTGGAGTCACTCAGAACATATTAACCCTCAACACTTCTGATTATTTTTTGGGGCTACAAAAGGACTTTTTGGATCTTTTGTTTTTCAGAGGCATCCACAGCTTTGGTGGCTAATTCTTAGTTTACCTTAACTTTTTCTCCCCCGTTGAGTATTCCAAATTGAAGCCATCTCTTTGGGTTTTCTCCACCCTTAGGTTTTCTATTGTTTGCACCATTGTTTCTGCTTGGCTGATTAGATGTGGGAGCTTGGATAAGGGAAGATTCATTGAAACTTAATCATGTCAGAGTCTTAGGTGAAAAATACAATGTTCCTAATCATAGAATAAGGGTGGAAGAGAACTCTAAGCTCATCAAGTCTAACCATACCATACCTGTCACTAACACACCACTAAACCATAGCCCTAACACAAACACTTCATTAGTTTCTAGGTAAGAGTTTCTGAACTGAACAACTGCAAATGAAGGAGGCAGAGAGAAATTAAATGCTTTCAAGGAAAGTCACTTGGAGAGAAGCATTGTGTGCTTTCAGTCCACAGCCACTGAGAAATGAAATGAAAAGTCCTATCATTCCCAGACAAAAGCCCCATCCTTCATTTAGCTGAAAGTGTAAATACATATCTGCTAATTAAAAAAATCTTATTAGAGTGTTATTAGAATTTCCCAATAGGCCCCAAAGCAAATCTGAAATTCAAACAGGAGGCTGAGGAGAAATGCAAATGCCTGCTCCTCTCTTCCCTGGCAAGAGGAGCAGCACACAAAGGAAAGACTTTTATCTGGCACTAATGGGAAAGGCAAAGCCCACTGGTGGTTGACTCAACCTTGAACTTGGTTTTATATCTTTAAAATGGAAATAAAACCAACCCCAAACCCAACAACCTTAGTGAATTGACATCAATTCTGTATTTTTCTTGCTCTTTATAGATTTATGTTCTGGCCCTGAAACTCCTGCTTTGTGAATCTCATGATTGCTAAAACTTTGACTTAGGAAGAAGCAAGTAGATGTTGCCTGTGTCCTAGACTCTGTCTCCTGCTTCTCCTGGAAGTATTTGGACACCACTGTTGCATTGCTTAGGGGAGAGCACNTCTTTAGGGCCCCTTCCAACCTGCCCATTCTATGAAATGGGGAGCAGAGTGTTCCCCAAAGCTGCATTTCTCTCATCAGCTGCACCCCTGCTGTTGATGCTTCCCACTCAGGGGCCCTTCAGCTAACTGGGGCACAGGCAGCTGCCTGGGCTTTGTTGTTCTCTGCCAAGCAATGACTTCACCTCAGTAGCTCCCAGGTGAAACTGGAGCTGTGTGTGCATCAGCAACCTGCTTCTGCTTTCAGAGGAGTTAGGATTTCTGGCTGGGGGAGGCAGGGATGTTGGAGCACTAGCCTGATTTCAATCCATCCTACCAACTTTTTGTTGCTTCTGGAATGAATTGTTGGGACTTGCTTGGTTTTGGGGTTTTAAATACTGCAGTAGAAGGTTGAACAGGAAAGGGAAGGGGAAAGATTAAAAGGAAGGGGAAATAATCCTGGTTGGTTTGCTTTTTGGCTAACACAGACTGACTGCTTTTAATTGTCTTTAGAAAGAGACATTTGCACATTCATCACACCCTTACCTATTCTTCTAACCCAGTTAGTTAAAAAGCTGTAAATCCTTTTCTTTCCATGGAGAATGAGCAGTGACAAATAATTACAAGTGTAAGCTAGGATCAAGTATATCTGCAAATAAAAGCTTGTGCTCTCCCAGGGCATCTGCAGCTTGAGAGTGCCTGAATCCAGGCTGCCCACTGAGAGGTTTCCTTGGCATTCATCTCCTAGTAAGCTAATCCTGTGCTTATGAAAAAGAAATCTATTTTTTCCCCCCTTCATTCTCCCTCAGCATTCAGCATAACCTATTTAATAGAGAGGCAACAACTAACTGAAGCGAAAAAAAATCACAAGCTCAGCTCCTTCTGTTGCTCTGAAACTCAAGGCAGAAACTGAGGCAGCGTGGATCTGGGGAGCAATTTGACATGGATTTGAGGCAGCTGCAGGCAAAAATGAATGAAGGAGGGGAACAAAGCCATGCTCAGATGATGTGCACAGGTGTGTTTTCCTAGCTGTGCAGGTGGTACTGTTTGCAGTGCTGTTTCTCCCAGGCCCCAGGTGGGAGAAGTGCTGCTTCCCCCAGAGCCCTTGGGAGCTCTAATGTGATGGTGCTGTACCAGCTTGGCATGTCTCATTTCTAATCCTCTTGGAGCTTACCAGCTTGTTTTCCATTAGCAACCACTCTGAAGGCACAAAAAGGACTGAAAAATGTGATGATAGAGATCACTTGAGAGGAAATGCCTTGGGAAGCTGGCAGAAGTGATGCTGGTTCATTCAGACTGGGGATGCCAACCTGAAGGTGTTTCTGAGTTCCTGCCCCTTTTTGATTGCATCTGTTCCTCTGAAATAATTAATTGAGCTGCTTGATGACTTCTGATTTCCTAGGAATTGAATGTATCCTGTATTACAGGGACATAGAGTGTGGTTGGGTTTGTCCTTCATACCAAAGGTGAGAATGGGTTTGATTTTAGTCTTATCAAACTGAGCTAACAAAGGAAGGGAAAAGGAATGAAAAGCAAGAAGCAGAAAAAGACACTGCAAGGAGTTTTAGAAGGGGGGAGGAAGAACATCAGAGGAGTTCCTGCAGCTCAGGGCTGGAAAGATGCCTCCCAAAAGGCACAAAGGTTGTGGAGGACAGACAGAGTCCCCATGACTGAGTGGGAAAGCCCAAGAAGAGCTTCTCGCAGAGCTCAGGAAGTGTGACAGCAAAGTGCTGTGAGTTCTTCAGGCAGGTATCGTGTCTGTGCCATCCTGTGCCATCAGCAGTGCTAGAAAATGTTGTGATGCCCGAGAGAAACATGTGAAAAGCTAGAGGGCACCTTGAGCAGGAGAGAAGTGTGTGAGGAAAAATGGGAGGGAGGTATTTTAGTGTGAGCAATGAAGTGCATTTTAGCCTGTGACTCTAGCCCACTAGTGTCACTGGAGCAATCCCTCAGAGTGCTGCCATGAGACACAGAAGCACTGAGGAGGGTGAATGCAGCTAGCCTGGTACCTAACGGGTGCAGCTGACACATGAGAGTCTTTCTCTGTGGCACATTGAGCTGAAATGCCCTCAGATCAGTTAGTTGGACTGCTCAGGGAGGAGGCTGAAAGAAACCACTCCCAGAATGAGTTGGAGTGCTAGAGGACTCTCTGGGGGTGTAAGATGCATGTGGGACCCTTCAGCACGAGGGAAGGAGCTGGATCAGCAAGTGTGTGGATGACACGAAGCTGAGTGGTGTGGTTGATACTCCAGAAGGGCAGGATGCCATCCAGAGGGATCTGGATAAACTTGAAGAGTGGGCCCTAGAGAATAAAATGAAGTTTAATAAGTCAAAGTGCAAGGTCCTGCACTTGGGTAGGAGTAACCCTAGACA
>VWZO01008818.1:153679-180773 GCA_013396975.1 Bucco capensis | reverse complement strand
ATATTATATATAATATATAATATAATATGCATAATATATATTTTATCTATATTATATATAGATATAATTATTATTATATATATATATAAAATATATATTTAGATAGGAGTAGCAGCATTTTGGTACAATTCTTGATCAATAGAATGGGAAGGCAAATGGAACTAGGTTACTACTCTAAGAAAATTGCCTGTGCAAACCACTACTTGATGCTTGGACTTTCTGGAGGCTCCTGGGGAATATCAACTCCAAAAAGCTAAGGTCCTGCCAAGTTAAGGTCTGTCAATAGAAGAAACAGCCCTGGCACCTTGACTGGGGTATTGAGAGGGGAATAATTAGGCCAAGAATGAGAAAGAAGAGTTCTTGTGAGCCTAAAAGTCAGTTTTCTCTGCAGGGGAACCTTTAGAAGTTCAAGTCTCTTTTATTTGAACTTCTAAAGGTTCCTCTTCAGACTTCTGAAAGAACTCTACAGAAGTGCTGAGTGATTTACTGTGCAGGAAGGGCCTGCTTCCATCAATAGCAGGAGAGGAGGAATGGGAGCTAGGAAATGGGGCATGTGTGCTTAGAAAGACTTCCTGTGATGGTGACAAGAACTAAAGATCAGTAGGTCCCCAACTTAGATGCTTGGGAATTGATAGCAGCAGGAAGTGTGGGAAGTGAGCTTCTGGGGGAATGTGATGCCCTCCAGGTTTATTTCGAGCTCTCTGAAGGTGGATTGTGAGCATGTGGAGAGGAGAGGACTTCTTGCAAGGTCTCAACAAGCTAGATGAGCTACTCCTCTTGTAGGTGAGCAGGAGATGATGACAGGAAAAGACAGTGTAGGAAATATGCTATAAGATCATGGAGGTGTTCCTGTGTGGACAAGTATTCCTTTTAACACTAGAGTGTGTTCCAGAGGTCTCTCAGGTGGTTCAAGATCAAGTAGTTGTTTTACACCACTCATTGGCAAAGAACATCTTGGATCCCAAAGTCTCAATCAGTCCCACTAGAGTTTAGAAGGAATGGTGAAGGTCATTTCCATTAGTGACTGTGGTTGTGGTGAAACATCATTTTAATTGTTGGAAAGTGGGAGGATAGAGCAGGAAGGATCCCTCTTTGCTGTTCTCCTTTGATAAAGCAGCCCCAGCCATCACCTGAGGGTAGGACACTAGAGTCCATTCTTTTGTTCTCTTGGCAAAGAATCATTCAGTTACATTTCTTGCCTCTTCTTGAAAGCCTTGGAGTTCCTCATAGAGCTTTGCACATTTGATAGGTGGCAGAACAAAATTCAGCTCATTTGTCCAAGACACACTTACTCTAAACTTTTCCAGGTGGGATTGCCCACCTGGAAAAAAAAAAAAGCCTCTAGTTAGTGACTTGAAGCAGTGGTCAGCACTGGCAAAGAGTACAGAATGAAGCTGGTGTGAGAGAGCTCAGCTTGATGCTGAGGAGTTCATTGGAGGCTTTGTCACATGCAGCTGAAAGTGACTCAGCAGCCCCAGGATGAGCTCAGCAGCAATGCTCTTAAGCTGCCAGAGGCATCACTGGAGAAGATCACAGGCAGAAAATGTGTCCTTCTGCTGAGAGCAGGGAGAGCTCCAAAATGATAAGAACAACACAAGAATGGGAAGAAGGCATAGAAGGAGTAGCAGAAGCTAAACCAGTAGTGAAAAGCAAGAGAAAGATGAAAAGTGCAACTGATAGAGAAGCTGCCATTGCTCTCCTGGGAAAAGAGAAAGCATTTCAGCAGGCAAAGGGATGGAGGAAATGTGCCAGAGAGAGGGAAAAGCATTCATAGCTAATACAGAAGGAAAAGCAGATGTGTGGATCACTTCAAAGCACTCTTGTAACTGCTCTAGACAAGCCTCCTGCCAAGCAGGAGTGAGGGCTGGGAGCCCTGAGCTTAGCATTAACACAAGCTTGCAGGAGGCTAGAAATCTCCTGGGAGCATGAATGAAATCCCATCAGGAAAACTGACAGCACCACTTTAGTGGCACTGAGGGAGTTGTGGAAGGAAGCCTGGGGAAAGATGATTTTTGTCCTCAGTGGTGGAAATGTTGGAGTTTCCAGGGTCATCTTGCTGAATAACTGCAGCTGGGCAGGTGTTGAAGCTTCTGCAGTGTGAGAGAGGTCAAAGGGACACTGGGGCAAGGAACAGGTTCAGCTGAGACTCTCAGCACTTGGGATGTACTAGATATGTATCCTAGCAGTTGTAGAGGAGAATATAAAGGAATTGGCTCCTGTGCTTTCTTTGGTTTTCCAAAGACTTTGATAGACTAGGAGACTAGGATTGTTACATCTCGGCCCAGGGAGGTGCTGGAGTCACCATCCCTGCAGGGGTTAAGAAACATTGAGATGCTCTCCTTAGGGCCATGGCTTAGTGGTATGGGAGTGCTAGGGATGCTTGGACTGGATGAGCTTAGAGGTCTCTTCCAACCTTCCTGATTGTGTGCTTTTGAAACACAGCCTCCAGTTGCACAGAGCTGGGAAGGCAACATGCAAATGAATGCTGCAGTTCTCCTTTCATATACTGAGAACTCAAGCTTGTCTTTTCCTCCCCTGCTGCAAGCCTGACAGGATGCAGGAATTCAGAGGCAGATAATCACAGCCTATTGATGTGTGGTACAGCTTTAACTCTTCAAGGCTGCTGGCCTTGCAAACAGACCTTTTTTTTTTGTTGTTGTTGCTAATGGAAATCAGCTAATCCTTTTCTTTGTGAGATTATATTTGAATTCTGCAGTGGCATCTTGATGTGCTGATGCCTGACTGCCTTTCTTTCAGCTGTGGTGCACGTTCTGCTTTGGGTTTGGTTTTTTTTTTTGCTCCCTAGGCACCAACTTCTGACATTTTAGCTGAAGTGGAAACTGGAGAGAGGGAAGAGATCTTGCCCAGCTGGAGCAGCTGCTTTTGGCATCCCTGACACTTCCCTCAGCACAGAGACCTTGTGGGCAGTGCTTCAGACACCCTTTCCTCATCAGATCCTAGAGGGAGAAGCTGTTTTCTTTGTGGTTTCTTAGGCAGGTTTAGTGTAGTCAGCTTTAAAGGCATTGGTGATGTTGTGTTGGGAAGTGCTGGTGGTGTTAGTGGAATTCTCCTTTCCTTTAGTCATAAAACAGGACTCCTAGAAAGGTCTGGAGTTGATGCTTTTAGGGATGCAGTGCTTTAACTCTCCCATCAATAATTGCACAGTGCCTTACTGGAGAGATCACAAGGGCTGGAAGCTCTTAGCCTGGGGCAGCAGTTGAAGGTTGGAGGTGATGTCCTGGCTCTTGGAGTTCCCAAAGACAACAGGCATGGCTGCAAGAGTCTTATGGTATTTGCTTCTTAAGCCCAGAGCTTTCACATCTGCTTGTACTTGCATTCTATTAGATGGTTTAGAGGTGTTAAGTACAGTCCATGTGTTTCTGAATCCAACTTCTCTATCTGGTGCCTGTCTGCTGCTGAGTCCAGCCTGGGACTTCTGCCCCAGCATCAGTGCTGCTGGTGATGGAATTGCCATTTGGGGGTTGGGTTTGATACTGGTTTTATATATATTTCATTTTAATAGTACTGTTTTCATTAAAGTAGCTTTATTCTTCCAGTCCTTAGGTCTCTCTCCCTTATTCCCTCTGGGAAGGGAGAGGAGTTAAGAGTGTCACTTGTTTAGTGGCCAGCACAGCCTTGACCTTTGGCAGCTTCTCTTTGGCCTTGAGACTGATTGCTGGCCTTTAGCTTCTTGACCTTCATGTCTTGCTCTTGAAGAGCTTGCAGTCTGGGAATCATTGTCATCTTCTCTTCTGCCAATACTCCACAAAACAGAGAGAGAGAGAGAACCTCCAAGTTCAAAGTCATGATTGTGTGCTGCTCTCTGATTCTTGCTGAGGCTTGTGCTTGTGTCCTTGGAGGGAAGCTGAGGAGACCCAGTGCTCTGTCACACAACAATCAGCTTTTCACTTCAGGACACTTGCATTTCCCTCAAGTTTCAGTGCTGGGAAGGGACTTGCAGAATAGCAGCCACAGGATTGATGGATCCTGCTGTTTGTGTGCTGCTGGGAACCTTCCCTGTACAATCAATAGCAATAGCAAAGTCCTTAGGGCTTTGCAGGAGGTCTTTGGCATCTCTCCCTGGCCAGGAGCAAACCTCCCTCTCAAGCAAACCTTCCTTTTTCTGTAGGCTCTGAAGAACTAGTCCAAGCCTGAGCCAAATGTGGAGTGGAGGAGACTTTCCAGCCAGGAAGGGTTGTGGAATTGCAGTGCCAGGCATCTGCTTGATGAGCTCTTTGTCTCTGGGAGAAGCATTTGGCCAAGAGACAGGGCCAGAGGCTGGAGATGGGAAGGTGGGCTGTGGGGCAGCTGGGATTTGCATCCCAGTGTGCCAGTGCCTGGAGCCCATGCTGAAAATCAGGATAACTAAGGAGAAAGACATTTGGAGGTGAGAAATGAAGAAAGAGATAGCTTCAATGAAGGAGCTGGGAGAACAAACAGCATCAGAAAAAATTAGCATGAGAAATTCCAAACAGGAGAAATAAAATCCTATTAGAAACCTTATTCCAGTTGTCACACTTCAGTGGTAGCAACCTGAGAGAAAATTTGTGCTGGTTTTTATGTTGCTGCTTGTTTTTGTGTTGTTGTTTTTTGGCTGGAAACTGAACATAGGTCATTTGGATGCAAACATTTGCCTGGTTTTCCTTCTTCATTGCCTTGGGTTAAAACTGAGGGTTTGTAGCTCCCAAGCAGCAGCTCTGCTGTCAGCACAGTCAGATTGCTTTCTGCCTTCCCCATCCTAGCCATGCCTCCCTCTGTCTGGCAGAAAATCTTGATATTTTCTCTGACATCTTCTCCTCAGCATCAATACAGCTGAAAAAGAATCCTTGATCTCCTCCTGCTTCCCTCTAAGGCATCGCAGCTCCTGCTTGCTCAGTTCCTGTAGCAAGCTGCTTGTTATCTAACAGCCTTTTGGGCTCTGGAGCTCACTTTACCTCCTGCTATGTCTAAGCCTTGCAGAACTCCTCCTGAGTTTCCATTTGCTGCCAATCCACAGACCTCCAATTCTTCTCTCAGCTTGTTCCCTTGTGTCTTGACTTCTGCAGTATCCTCTCAGCTGGCCTGGGCAAATCCTATCTATTGCAAATGCTGCTGCAATTCATTCTCTCTCCTGCCACTTTGTGTTGTCCTCATTACATCTCCCTGGTGACATCATACAGGAGCTATGCCTCTTGGTTTTCCAACTCCCACATGAGCTTTTCTCTCTCTCTCTCTCTCCTGCATAACTTGTGTGATGCAGAAATGTCAACACCAGCCTCCATCATCACGAGCTTCTTACATGTTTCAGTCCCATCCTCTGGTTCCCTTCATCCTTCCCTCAGGAGGCTTTTGGAGAGCATCCTCTGCTCTCCATATGATGTCTTCAGGCTCAGGTGCTGACAAAGGATGGGGAGGCTAGTGATAGGCTGCTACTACTGATGGCTTCTTACAATATGTAGTTGTTCTCTTCTTCCCATCTCACCTTGTCTGTCTGGTATCTCTTATCTTAAATATTTAGGAAGGAAGGACAGGCTTTTTTCCTTTCTCCTTGTGCAGAGCTTGCCTTGGGGCTCAATCCAGTGTTAGGAAGAGAAATGAAGTTATACCTAGCAATATTTCCTTCCAAGGCTTTCCCCCCCAAAAAAACATACATCTAAACTTTACTGAGAGATTCCTTAGTGAAATAACCTCTGAAGAGCTTAGAAGTCTCTCCCCACTTTGGGGCTCAGCCTTTGTCAGCTTCAATCCCAAGCTATTAGTTTTGGAGCAGCTTAGCTGCTTGTGAAGGAAAAGAGACTAAAATCACAAGAATTGGATTTAAAAGCTTCAGAACGATGAGTGTTTTGTTTGATGTGAAATTAGTGTAATGCTCTTCAGCTCTAGCTCATTTACCTTCTCAGCCATGTGAATAATGAGGTGGGTTTTGACTTCCTGTGCACTTCTAATGAAATTGGTTTATGATTCTTGGCTGCTTGACCTTTGCTTTCCCTGATTTTTTTTTTCCCCAGTAAAAAAAGTAAACTTAATAATCATTTCCTATTTGAGCTGAGCTAGAGCTAGTCAGAGGAAAAAAAAAAGAGAACTTGACCTTTCTGTAAGTATCCTTGAAAAGAAATGAAAAAGCATGAGTATTATCTTTGTTTGCTTTAGGAATACTGCACAAAAGGTGAAAATGCCAGGAAAATTCAGACTATTTGCCAATAGACCTGAAGTGGCAGCACAGAACTGGAGGCCTGGCTTTGGGAAAATTGCCATTGCTGTGTCATTTATTGTATTTGCAATCCATATTCTCTTGGGAGGCTGCTGTTCCCATCTTGGGAGGCCAACCTTTTCCCCCTCACTAGTTTTCCATGTGGTCCTGGAGAATTCCATACTCTTCTTGGCCTGACACCAGAAGTCTCCAGTTCTCTTCATTCAGTAACACACAGAATGATTTTCATTTCATTTGGCCTTCTAATTTCTTCTTTTCCCCTCCTCTCTGGAAAAAATCCTTTGATACATCACTGATCCTGTGGGATGATATTCAGACACTCCATGCCAATTAATGCTTCTCTCTTTTCTGGATTGCCTAGGACCACAGAGAATTGCAATGCACTCTTTTTCTCTGCTTGTTTATCCAGCATTTTAGCTTTTGGGTTTATTACACTTGATGTAACTTGGCCAGCTAGGTTGTTGTTTGTTTTATGCAAATAATGATTGAGCATTTCTTCATGATCCTTTAGCAGTGCCCAAGAGGCAGGGAGGACTTTTCCTTTCCTCATGTGACTTAGGACAGAAATGGTGTTACTTTCTGAGCTCCAGGAGAAGGAAAGGCTACTGACATCTCCTAGATAGTATGGAGAGACTGAGC
Organism: Bucco capensis; assembly: GCA_013396975.1. Taxonomy (NCBI): domain Eukaryota; kingdom Metazoa; phylum Chordata; class Aves; order Piciformes; family Bucconidae; genus Bucco; species Bucco capensis. The sequence goes on along the minus strand of VWZO01008818.1, from coordinate 173,944 downwards.
AAATCCTGAGGCATAACACAGCCCTTCACCAACACTAGTCCATGTGCTCCACTAAGGCAGCTGGCATGGGAAACAAGGTGAGATGGGAGATGCTTGACCTGTGCTGTGTCCTCACCTCCTCATTCTACCTTCTACAGCAAGGCTCCAGCTGGACACTTGGCCTGGCAATCCCATGAAGCTGATGCCTAGCTCCTTCCTAGCCTGGAGAAAGGCTCAGGAGCATGGTGTGGGAAAAACCCAACTGTCTGATGGAATATCATCTGATGGGATGAGATGATGGAGAGCAGCCCTGCAGAAAAGGCCTTGGGGTGCTGGTGGCTGAGAAGCTGGCCATGAGCAAACAGTGCACGCTGGCAGCCCAGAAGCACAATGGCATCCTGGGCTGCAGCAAGAGAAGCGTGGCCAGCAGAGCCAGAGAGGTGATTGTGCCACTGCACTCTGCTCTGCTCACACCTCCTCTGCAATACTGGGGCCAGTTCTGGAGCCCTCAACACAGAAAGGCCATGGAGCTGCTGGAGCAGGTGCAGAGGAGGCCACGAGAATGCTCAGGGGCTGGAACACCTCTGCTCTGAGGACAGGCTGAGGGAGCTGGCATTGTTCAGCCTGGAGAAGAGAAGGCTTCAGGGGAACTACTAGTGACCTTCCAGGACCTAAAGGGAACTTCCAAGCAGGCTGCAGAGGGCCTGTTTGCAAAGGCCTGCAGGGAAAGGACAAGGGGCAATGGTTTTAAATTGGAGAAGAGTAGATTTAAACTGGACATTAGAAAGAAGTTCCTCCCCACGAGGGTGGTGGAACACTGGCCCAGGTTGCCCAGGGAGGTGGTTGAGTTCCCATCCCTGGAGGCATTGCAGGTGAGGCTTGCCAGGGCTCTGGGCAAGCTGCTCTAGTTGGGGATGTCCCTGGCCACTGCAGGGGGGTTGCACTAGATGAGCTCCAGAGGTCCCTTCCTACCCAAACCATTCTGTAATATAAACAGCACAGAACGAGTTGTGCTGTGAATTCATCTCTCTTGTTCCCATTCTCCCTCATCCTTCCCATCCAAGAGCAATTTGAGCAGTTTCCAAACATATCCAGGTGATGTGTGCTGAGATGTGTTTAATGGAGGAAAGAGTGATTTGGGTTTCAATTGGGGTTTGTGCAACAGAGCCATTAGCAGGGAGCTGTGAAGAGAAGGCAGGATGACAGACAGCTGAATACTGTGCTTGAAGAAGCACTGAAGGTGCCTCCTCCTGCCAAGAACCTTTCCCAGCATCTAAATGGTACCCTGAGAGAATTGTCTAATATATTGCATTCTTTTTTCTTCTAGAGCATCAGGGCTTCAGGGCTGGTGCTGTTGGAGACCATTCTTTTTGGATCACTTCTTCTGTACTTCCCAGTAAGTCAAACTCTAACTTTTCCTACAAAATGATATCCTTGCCAACATTATGTGAGTCACCTGGGTGAAGAATAGAAATGTCATAACTATTTCTGTAGTGATTAGTTTAATCTGCCTGTAGAATGTGCTATGTTCTGTAAATATTCTGAAGAACACTTGGATGTTTGACTAGGTTTGTAATAATTCTCTATTTTCAGTTGAGGAAACTTTTCCAGTGGTTTTTACTTGGAAGTTCTTTAGATGCTTTGGGTTACTTTTTGCTTTGGAAGAATATTGGGACTGATAGAGAAATACCAGAATTTCCCTGAATTTCTGGTGAATTCCTTGCTGAATTTACAGCAAGGAAGATTTCATCCATTTCTAAGCCAGGGCAAGAGAGTGGAATAAGAAAGAAAAGGCTGTGTGCTGTGAATGATGGAGTGAGAGTCCCTGGCATGTGAACTCCTGACATCTCCCTGTCCATGGGCAGGATCGAAATGTGCTCACCTGCTTATGGTCTGGGAAAGGAGCACAAAGCAGAGCCAGGGTGGCATGAGAAAGAAGGAAAATCCAAAGGGAGAGTCTTGTTTGCATCAGCTGAGGTTCACACACATCTTCACTCATAGCTTAGAGAGCTTAGAGTTATCCATGATCATCCCTGCAAAGCAGAGCTGCTTTTTCCTAGGTCATATCCCTTGCTTATTTACTGCTCCTTGTTGTTTAGTTGTGTCTGAGAAGAGCTGGGAGTATTCTGTGACACAGAGAGATCTTTAAAGGGTTAGTGACATGAGCACAGAGGCAGAGGTGTTCCAACTCTTTGATTTGCTCTTCATTTCACAGCAGAGGAGTACATCAGAGCTTGCAGGCTAACTGGTGTGGATCTCTCTTACAGACAGGAATTAGGCTCTGTTTTCCTCAGCTAGCATGAAATCTGAGTTAAAACTAAGGAATGGACTTTGAGCCAGACAAGCATCCCTGTAGTAAGGTGTTCTCCTTCAGCATAAGGCTCTTTGCCTTCTGCTAGCATCCCTTCTTGTGTGATTTGGAAGGTAAAACCCAACAAGCTTTCCTTTCCCACTCAGCTGAGTACAGAATTTCATGGCTTGCCTTAGTGCCTGTAGAATGGAAAGAGTCAAAAGGGCAGCATTGCAGCTCTAAAGAACTCAACTCTCTGCTCATTGAAGGATTCTTAATCACATTCTTATTGACAAATGAAAAATCCCTTTAGATTTTCCCAGTGCTGCTTGAAGCCTTTTGGATCTCCACTCCCAGCTCCTTCCACTTCTCCCTTTTCCTAGCTCCATTCCCCCAGTCTCTCTTGGATTGTTTGGAGAGCCTTCAGCATCTCAATTTCTCTGTGCCTGGAATGGCTTTTATTGCAGCTCTGACTTTCCCTACCCTCCAATTAAGTGGAAACCAAACCCTACTTTGTTACATGGCTTCATTTCTTTCCCTAATTGTCCTTGTTTTCATGTCTCCATGCAGGAATCTATTCATAGTGTAGCAGCATTAATTGACAAATCCTCTCATGGGCCAGCTGCTTTGGGTGAGGAAAATGCCTGTTACCATGCCCTTCTCCCCACAGGGGAAGTGCAAATGATGGGCTCCACCAACATTGATTATTCAGATGATGCTAAACTGCTAACAACAAACTGATCTTGCCTGAATGACAAGCAGGCAGAGGAGCTTTGTCTCTTACACATGGAGAGATCTTTACCCAGCAGTTGTTGGGCAGCTGGCATTTGGGAGCCTCTCAGTGGTTCAGTTTGCTTTAGTTCTCACACTAACATCCCTCAATTGCTTTCCTGGGAGGGTGACTGAGCACTGGAACAGGTTGTCCAGAGAGATTGTGGAGTCTCCTTCCTTGGAGACAGTCTGAAATCATCTGGACACATTGCTGAGTGCTGTGTTTGGGCTAGATGACCTCTGGTGGGTCCCTTCCAAACTTAACCATGCTGGGATTCTCTGACACCAAAGAGCTGCTTCTGAGAGCCAGAAGCTAAAAGGAAGCTGGTTATAAGCTTATAAACCTCACAGGTCCTGGGAGTATTTGTGTCCTTGCCCTGAAGAACAATGTTTGTGACTGTTTTCATTAAGAGAAAGCAGGCACTGTGAATTTCTGCTGCTTGAATGGGTGTATTTGAAAGAGCACAAACCCAAGATGGAGACAAAGAGCACAAACCCAAGATGGAAACTCAGTCGAGCTAAGACATTCGAAGGTGGACTAGGGTGAGGAGGTTGTTGGGAGTGTTTGTGGATGTCTGTGTGCTGTGGGCACAGGAGACCTCAAGCTGGAAGGGACCTCAGGAGGCCTCTAGTCTAAGCTCCTGAGCCAAGGAGGCTCAGCTCTAAGACAAGGTTCCCAAGGGCCTTTTAAGACCTCAAGACCTGCAAAGGTAGAGACTACCCAAGCAGGCAGTGTTCAGGCACATCATGAACTCATGTGGTTGTAGAGTTCTGAATCCTCTGATGAAATGTGTGAGGTTTTTGGAGCCATGTAGTGGGATTTATAAATGCCAGGCTGTGGATAGATCAGTGAAGGCACAGGTACTGATGTTCCTCTTCTTTCCCATCTCGGACTCCCACGCTCATCCTTGTGACACTCCAAGACAAAACCCAATTTCCTCCTTCCCCAGCTCCAAAGGTGCAGGAGAGGAGTGTAGGAGGGCAGTGTTATTTTTGCTACTCTCTAAAGCCTTTTTTGGAGCACTGAGTTGGAAGGACACGTTTGTCAGAATCTAGGTTCACTCAAGAGCCAAGCAGAGGTGTGTGTGCAGGGCTGGAGAGGAAAGGACAGCACTCAGGGACCTGAACCAACTGCCACACTGGGTTTGCATTGAGCTTTTGATTTCAAATGACTGTCTTCTACTTCTCCCCTGCAGAGATTGTGTGGTACAGGCTGCCCAGCCCTTCAGGCACTGAGATGAATCTCATGGTGAGGGGAGCAGGGCAAGATCTTGTGGTTTTCCCTCTTTACTCCTAATGCCACTCAAGTAACTCACAGAATGGTTTGGGTTGGAAGGGAGCTCTGGAGCTCATCTAGTCCAACCCCCCTGCAGTGGCCAGGGACATCCCCAACTAGAGCAGCTTGCCCAGAGCCCTGGCAAGCCTCACCTGCAATGCCTCCAGGGATGGGAACTCAACCACCTCCCTGGGCAACCTGGGCCAGTGTTCCACCACCCTCGTGGGGAGCAACTTCTTTCTAATATCCAGTTTAAATCTACTCCTCTCCAATTTCAAACCATTGCCCCTTGTCCTTTCACTGCAGGCCTTTGCAAACAGGCCCTCTGCAGCCTGCTTGGAAGTTCCCTTTAGGTCCTGGAAGGTCACTAGTAGTTCCCCTGAAGCCTTCTCTTCTCCAGGCTGAACAATCCCAGCTCCCTCAGCCTGTCCTCAGAGCAGAGGTGTTGCAGCCCCTGAGCATTCTCGTGGCCTCCTCTGCACCTGCTCCAGCAGCTCCATGGCCTTTCTGACTCACATGAATACACTTCATTGCATGGATAAAATATTACCAAGAGCCTGCAGTACCATCATCTTTTCAAGGCAGCATTATAAAACAAGAGCATAAGCCTAAAAACAACACCCAAGATTGGGGCAAGGCTTGGTGTGAGCAGCTGATGGGTAAGACAGGCTGTGGATCTCCTCTCAGGGATATTAGTAGACTCATCTGGCAGAAATACTCAATTCTAGATTGCTAGGGTTTGAAGAAAAGAGATAAGGGCCAACATGTTAAAAAGTTCACCATGAAACTAGCCAGATTGACTCCTGAAAATGAGACATAAGAAAGAGTAGCAGCTGGGTCTGAATCTGTCCCACATCAAGGAGGGAGAGAGGAGGTTTCAGTTCTTAGAAGTAACAGTACTGGGGATGGAGCAGACTCACAAAGGTTGGGAGAGACCTCTAAGATCATCAAATCCAACCATAAACAAAAGATGTTTACTAGAGCAAGCAATCAACCTTAATCAAACTCAGCTTTTTCCTCTGGGATACAAACCTTCTGATGCATTTCATGGTAGGGCCACACAGAAAAAGCAAGAGTGTTGTGAGCAAACAATAGTTTATACAAACTCTTTGATTTCTGGAGCCTTTGTGAGGCTAAGAAAATATATCAGCAAATACATCCAGGTTCTGAGTGAGCTGTTAAGGACTTTTGTGTCCTTCAGAAGCAATCTACATCCTCCTTGTGCTGATCTCTTTCTGACACCTGAATCCAAGGTAGATNTGTGACTGTTTTCATTAAGAGAAAGCAGGCACTGTGAATTTCTGCTGCTTGAATGGGTGTATTTGAAAGAGCACAAACCCAAGATGGAGACAAAGAGCACAAACCCAAGATGGAAACTCAGTCGAGCTAAGACATTCGAAGGTGGACTAGGGTGAGGAGGTTGTTGGGAGTGTTTGTGGATGTCTGTGTGCTGTGGGCACAGGAGACCTCAAGCTGGAAGGGACCTCAGGAGGCCTCTAGTCTAAGCTCCTGAGCAAAGGAGGCTCAGCTCTAAGACAAGGTTCCCAAGGGCCTTTTAAGACCTCAAGACCTGCAAAGGTAGAGACTACCCAAGCAGGCAGTGTTCAGGCACATCATGAACTCATGTGGTTGTAGAGTTCTGAATCCTCTGATGAAATGTGTGAGGTTTTTGGAGCCATGTAGTGGGATTTATAAATGCCAGGCTGTGGATAGATCAGTGAAGGCACAGGTACTGATGTTCCTCTTCTTTCCCATCTCGGACTCCCACGCTCATCCTTGTGACACTCCAAGACAAAACCCAATTTCCTCCTTCCCCAGCTCCAAAGGTGCAGGAGAGGAGTGTAGGAGGGCAGTGTTATTTTTGCTACTCTCTAAAGCCTTTTTTGGAGCACTGAGTTGGAAGGATACGTTTGTCAGAATCTAGGTTCACTCAAGAGCCAAGCAGAGGTGTGTGTGCAGGGCTGGAGAGGAAAGGACAGCACTCAGGGACCTGAACCAACTGCCACACTGGGTTTGCATTGAGCTTTTGATTTCAAATGACTGTCTTCTACTTCTCCCCTGCAGAGATTGTGTGGTACAGGCTGCCCAGCCCTTCAGGCACTGAGATGAATCTCATGGTGAGGGGAGCAGGGCAAGATCTTGTGGTTTTCCCTCTTTACTCCTAATGCCACTCAAGTAACTCACAGAATGGTTTGGGTTGGAAGGGAGCTCTGGAGCTCATCTAGTGCAACCCCCCTGCAGTGGCCAGGGACATCCCCAACTAGAGCAGCTTGCCCAGAGCCCTGGCAAGCCTCACCTGCAATGCCTCCAGGGATGGGAACTCAACCACCTCCCTGGGCAACCTGGGCCAGTGTTCCACCACCCTCGTGGGGAGCAACTTCTTTCTAATATCCAGTTTAAATCTACTCCTCTCCAATTTCAAACCATTGCCCCTTGTCCTTTCACTGCAGGCCTTTGCAAACAGGCNTCACCATGAAACTAGCCAGATTGACTCCTGAAAATGAGACATAAGAAAGAGTAGCAGCTGGGTCTGAATCTGTCCCACATCAAGGAGGGAGAGAGGAGGTTTCAGTTCTTAGAAGTAACAGTACTGGGGATGGAGCAGACTCACAAAGGTTGGGAGAGACCTCTAAGATCATCAAATCCAACCATAAACAAAAGATGTTTACTAGAGCAAGCAATCAACCTTAATCAAACTCAGCTTTTTCCTCTGGGATACAAACCTTCTGATGCATTTCATGGTAGGGCCACACAGAAAAAGCAAGAGTGTTGTGAGCAAACAATAGTTTATACAAACTCTTTGATTTCTGGAGCCTTTGTGAGGCTAAGAAAATATATCAGCAAATACATCCAGGTTCTGAGTGAGCTGTTAAGGACTTTTGTGTCCTTCAGAAGCAATCTACATCCTCCTTGTGCTGATCTCTTTCTGACACCTGAATCCAAGGTAGATTTGTTGTGGCAGCAGCATGCAGGTCAGTGTCTTGCACATTATTGAGGGGGGAAAAAAAGGCAAAGAAAGAAATATATCCATTTAATCAAAACTCTTACTGGAAATAGGAGGATTTCAAAGCTAAACAAGGTAATATACATGGACAAAACCCTGGAGAAAATGAGGGTGAAGTGAGACTTTCTTTTGTGACACAGAGAGTTGCAAGTGGATGAAAATCACATTTTTCTACAGTTGTCATTAATCAGACTGAATGAAATCATCCCTGATTTTCATTCTTCTTTTCAGTAAGCCAGGATGCTGAAGCCTTATTGCATGTTAGAGTTAGTAAAAGCAACATGGAGACAAAAAGGATGATTGGGGGGAAAAAAGAAGAGAAAGCTTTGCCCCTGAGAATTAAAGCACACCAAAGTCTAATATGGCAACAAGGAAATGAATCCAAAATTGAGCAAGCAAAGAGTAGAAAGGACAATAAGGCAGAAGTGGCATCTTGTCCCTTGCTCTAGTGCTGGCTTTTGTCTCCTTGCCATCACCACCTGTAGAACCACAGCTAGCACCTTTGACTCTTTGCTTGCATACAGTTAGTTCTCACTGCTCCTTGCAAGCTTTCTCCTCCTTCCCTAAACCATCACTTGCATAAGAGCAGAAGGTAAATCATCTCTTCTTGCCTTGCCCTGTGGTTCCTCATCTCTTGTTGAAGTGGTGAGCTGTGTGGTACAGAGAGCTTTGGCAGAGCTGTGCCAGGCACAGCAGGGTCCTGAGCAATGAGGGAGAACCAGCTTGCAAATGGGCTGCTGCTAAGAATAACAATCCAAGTGCCTAAAAATACTTGATTCAAGATGTGAGCAAGGACACATTAGATGGTGATTGCTTGGGTTGTTTTATTATTTTCATCTACTCCAGAGTCTGGTAGCATGCAAGTGTTTTTAACACTGCTAGAGATGATAGGTGAAGGTTGGAAGAGACCTCTAAGCTCATCCAGTCCAACCATCCCTAGCACTGCCATGCCACTAACCCATGGCCCTGAGTAGAGCATCTCACCACTAGATGTTTTATCTCCTTGCTAACTCTCCCTGTATCTTGCCAGCCTAACTTCCCTCTCTGTGTTTCTGGGAAGGCAAAGGATCCTAATCCCTTGGCTAGCCCCTAAGTATCTTTACTATCAGATCAGGGACTATACATTAATTTTGTGCATACAAGGCTGNGTTTTTGGGTTGTTTTTTTTTTGTTGAACTCAGTGATCTGAGAGGTCATTTCCAGCCAGGAATGTTCTGTGATTCTGTGTTGCAAGAACTTGCTGCTGGGTGGCAGAAGAAAAGAAGCCCAGCAACACAGCCAGAGGAAGCAATCTGATGGCTTGTTCCACAGTGGAATTGCCTAGAGACAGCTCTTGGAGTCAGGCAAGGGCAGATGGTGTTGGGCAGTGGAACAGATCAGGTGGATCTCTTCCCAGCATCTCCTAGGTGCTTGTTAATGGCATTAGCCCAGAAGGCATTATCTTCAGTGGCTCTGCTGTGTCCTGCACTGAACTGTGCAGAGCAAGCTCTGAACTGAATGACAAGAGGTAGTTTTCCTGTTAAAACTTTTTGGGTTAGCTAGGCACAGTTGTAAGAGAAATGTGGTTATTTGAAAATGAGAAAAAAGTGAGTACTTGTCATTGCTTTTAGCTAAAGTAGGTGACTTCCATCTCAGATCCATAACCAGCTGATGCTGATGTGTCTAACATGGATAACATCCCTGTCCACAGCACTAGGAATGAGATGATCTTTAAAGGTCCCTTCCACCTCAAACCTTTCTATCATTCTACAATTAAGGGCAGAAATAAGAAAAATTGAACTATTTGGGGTTTTTTTTCAGTTAAGGTCCTGCTCAATTTTTCTCATCTTTAGGATTTGTAGCACTGACCATTCCATGTATTTCTTAAAATATTTACTCTTTGACTTCTGATCTTTTCAGGCATTGTACCCTTGCCCATTTCTTCTCAGTGTGGAGTAGAGAAAGTTGATGATTAAAAAGGAGAATGAATTTTTTTTTTATCTATTCATGTTACTTTCATGGCTTAAGAATGGAAGTTAAAAGCAAGTTGTCTTAAACCCAGGACAAAACTTAGAGCTGGCAACAGTTTAGCTCAGTCCTGCTAAGGCATGTAGTGAAGCAAAGATGCTGAAGTACCTTTCTAGTCAGTGGAGATGAGAATTTGAAGCTTTTAGGCCAAAATTCTGCCCAAGCAGCTGAAGTCCTGAACTTCCTCAAGGTTCTTCAGGTGCTCCATGGTTTATCTATGGAACTAGGGTTGATTTACTAGACCTTTCCAATGTATATGCCTGATGTAGGGAGACTGAATCCCAGTCAATGCACCCTGCAAGCATTAATTGTGATAATGAATGTATTTCCACCTGGATCTGGTGCCCAAGATGAAGGGAAAATGAATCACCTTATAATGTGAAGAGTAAAGCTAAGTTGGAAATGAAAAGAGCCTATTTACTATTACTCTTACTATTACAAAGCTCTGCTAAGGTGAGAGAATCCTTCTAAATGCTGTTTATCTTTTTAAGAAACCATGGCACTGAAGCTCTAAGACTGGTGAGTTGCTCAGTTTTGGGGAGAGCAGTGTCTGTTCTGCTTTGGAACATCCAAGAGTTAGCTGTTAGTTCTCTTTGGATGTTTGTTGTCCTGAGAAACTTAATGCGATTCAACAAGGGGAAGTGTGAAGTACTGCATCTGGGAAAGAACAAGCCCATGGATCAGTACAGGCTGGGAACTGATGTGTTGGAGAACAGCCCTGAGGAAAAAGCTCTCGGAGTGCTGGTGGCTAGGAGGATGCCCATGAGGCAGCAATGTGCCCTTGTGGCCAAGAGGCCAATGGCATCCTAGGATGCATGAAGAGGAGCGTGGCCAGCAGAGCCAGAGAGGTTCTTCTCCCCTCTCCTGTGCCCTGGGGAGGCCTCCCCTGGAATGCTGTGTCCAGTTGTGGGCCCCTCAGCTCCAGAAGGATAGGGAGCTGCTGGAGAGAGTCCAGCACAGGGCCAGCAAGATCCTGAAAGGAGTGGAGCATGTGCCCTAGGAGGACAGGCTGAGAGAGCTGGGTCTCTTCAGCCTGGACAAGAGGAGACTGAGAGGAGACCTCAGCAATGCTTAGAAATATGGGAAGGGTGAGTGTGAGGAGGAGAGAGCCAGGCTCTGCTCCATGGCATCCAATGGTAGGACAAGAGGGAATGGGAGCAAGTTGGAGCACAGGAGGTTTAGTATTAAGCTGAGGAGGAACTTGTTTGCAGTTCAGGTGCCAGAGCACTGGCCCAGGCTGCCCAGGAGCCTGTGGAGTCTCCTTGTCTGGAGCCATTGCAGAGCTGCCTGGACACATTGCTGTGTGAGCTGGTCTAGGTGCTCCTGCTCTGGCAGGGGGGTTGCACTAGATGATCTTTCTAGGGCCCTGCCAACCCCTGACATACTGGGATACTGTGAGAAGAAAGATTTGCTGTAGTGGGCAAGGTGCTTGTGTTGACTTCAGCTCTAGTGTGCATAGGGTGAGTGTGTTCTGTGTGCCAGCTCTAGCTGTGTCAGCAAGCTCCAGCCCTTCCCTGGCTGTGATTCTCCAGCTCTAACCATACATGACAGCTGGCTGCTGACCTCACAAAGTCTTTTCATCTCTTCCTCCACAGGTGCTAGCGTGACTCCTGAGCCAAGGTTTTGGCAAGGGGAGTGATGAGAGCTTTAAAACACATGGAGGATGAAAGCAAACATCTCAATGCATTTGTCCAGGTGCCAGAGAGGAGCCACAGCTCCTCAAGCCTCACGCACTGCTGCAGTAACTGCTGCACAAACAGGCCTTCTTTGACTTGGCTTCTGCTTCCCAAGGGTTTTCTTCCCCAGATCTCTGCTGTTTAAGGCACAGAAACTGATGGCTAGCATTGAAATGGATTTTTCAGGGGGTGGTGAAGCAGGAGAGATCACATTTCCTTATGTGCAGTAAATAGATGTTGTGACATCCATCAGCAAAAACCTCTCAGCATCCTTAATGAGATTGCTGCTGCTGTCATGATCTAATGCATTCTAAAAAACCCAACAGGAATTCTTGTCAGATTTTTTGGTGGGCAGAGTCATCTTGTAGAAGTGCAGAGGGATTCCCTTGTTCTGCTGAGAGCTGCCTGGCTGTGTGGGTGAATGCTCTGCTCATCCTACACTCCTAGCTTGGAGCTCAACAACCCTTTGCTGCTTATTGCCACTCTAAAGAAGGCTTATCCCTGGCAAGGGGAGTTTCAGTACCCAGAAGGTATAAGAGGCTGATAGGAAACAAAATGAAGACTTCTTTTTGTTATGTTTCTTTGGTTGGTTGGATTTTAGGATGGAGTGCAGCAGCCACACTTTTCTCCTGAGGTATATTCTTAGCAAGAATGTGATCCCACTGAGATGAAAACACTTGAGCCTGGCTTTTGGTGTCCTGAGCTTCCAGGGCAGTGTTTCTTGAGCCCTTTGGCTCCAATCCCTTAAAGATAATTCCATTTCAAAGCTGGACCTCTGAAATTCACTGTGCTTCTAAGAGACTTAAGAGGCAAGAGCTTAGAGAGAGCAATCACCTGAACATCCTGGGAAGCTCTGATGGGAATGGGAATGACATTGTTAGAATAACCTTTTGGAAAGCCTAAGGAGCAAGCAGAAGAGGTATAGCATTTTTTGCTGTTCAAAGCCTTGCTCCATGCCAAACCACGTGCCAGTTACAGAAGAATAGGTAGCAATGGCTCTTGGCCCTTGGGAGGAGAGCATTGGAACTATTCTCCATCATAGCAACAGAGGAGGAGCCAAAAGAGGAATCCAGCTTGGATCAGGTCTTCCTTTCTGCAGTGTATTTGACCACTGGCTGAAGATGTGCTTGGAATGTGTCTCCATTCAGATGGAAAAGGAGCAGAGCTTTTGCCAGCAGAGCCTCTGTGCTGCCCCTGCCCCTTGCCAGCCCACACCACACTGCATCTGAAGAGGTCTTCTCTGGCCTGGTAGCTAGCCAAAATCCCTCAGCTGCTCACACAAATGGTTGAATGCAAATCACTGAGGTTATCTAGGCACAAGCAGTTAATATTTCAACAAGCAGCTGCAGCTCCAATTGCTGTGTCAGATTGCATGGCAAAGGGAGCTGTTGAGAGAATTCCATGCTTGGACAGTTTTTAGACCTTCCCATTTTTCAATCATCTGAAACATTCTGCTTTCAGATCAACTCTGGAGTAGGACTCAAAGGTGAAACAGAGTGTTGGCTCCCCTCTGGCAAAGCTCAGGAAGCTATTGCTGCTGCAGCCTTTGGTTCTGCAGCTGTCCTGCTGTGTGTCTGTTAATCCAAGAGATCATCACTAGCAGCCAGCTATTTCTGAGAAGCTTCCTGCTGGATGCTCTGTTTCCACCAGCATCTTCATGTGGGGTGTGGGATGCATTATGGATTCCCAGCTCATTTTCCAAGGAGAAGCAAGCCTTTTGCTGCATGCTGTTCCTTTGCCTACATGCAGCACTTGTCAGAAACCATCTACCTTGAAACACATCAGTCCAATAACAGTGAAAAAGAAACCCAACAGGTTACATTTGGCACCATGGCTTGATTCAACAAACCATCTCTATGTAATGAAATAGCTTAACTCTGCTCTAAAAATCCATGCCAACAAAGCACAGCAGCTTCTTCTCTCTATCTCTATCCACCCACGTCTGCCTTTTTTTTGCCCCAACTCTCCTAAATCTGTCTCTGTCACCCAAAGGACATAGTGCAGGGCTTTGGGCCAACATCCTGGCCTTGAATTCCCACTGAGAAAAGCATTTCCTTTAGGCAAATAATACCATGTGGCTGCCAGTAGGCACAATGCTGCCTCTGAATGAAGCTGTGGCAATGTCCCAGTGCTTGCTTGCTTCCTCTAGGCCAGGATCACCCAATTCAGTTGTACTCTGGAGCACTGGGGCCAGCTTCTGCTCCAAGGAGTGGGATGTGCTGGACCAAGCAAGGGTCTGCAGGTGGGGTGAGGGCAGTGTTACAGGCAAATCCATGTACCAGCAGGTTCCTGCATCACAGAATCAGAGTATGTCAGGGGTTGGAAGGGCCCTAGAAAGCTCATCTAGTGCAACCCCCCTGCCAGAGCAGGAGCACCTAGACCAGCTCACACAGCAATGTGTCCAGGCAGCTCTGCAATGGCTCCAGACAAGGAGACTCCACAGGCTCCTGGGCAGCCTGGGCCAGTGCTCTGGCACCTGAACTGCAAACAAGTTCATCCTCGGGTTAATACTAAACCTCCTGTGGTCCAACTTGCTCCCATTCCCTCTTGTCCTACCATTGGATGCCATTGAGCAGAGCCTGGCTCTCTCCTCCTCACACTCACCCTTCCCATATTTCTAAGCATTGCTGAGGTCTCCTCTCAGTCTCCTCTTGTCCAGGCTGCAGAGACCCAGCNCATGGATATATTGAACATATTCAATATATGAGTGAAAAGGAATATGGGATCATCCCTCAGGACATCAAGGATGTTGGAATGACAAGAAATGGACTCTTAGTTGAGATCATGATCAAGTCCATCGTTTGAGCAGCCTTGTTGTAGACAAGGGTGGCATTGTACTTGGTAATGATGCTTTATACATACCATACCTGCTGAAGTAGCTTTAGGTTGTTGTTTATTGATTGTTGTCCTCAGGCATGGTGCTGAGGGGCCAGTAGGACCTTTCTGTTGGGATTAGAAAGATCCATAAGTGAACAAAAGGTTCTTTTTGTTAAGAAAGCGATGATGCATAGGGAGATTTGATATAGCCTAGGGAAAATACATGGGGAAGATTAAGAAAGTCACATATGGCATTAAGATTGAGGGAGTTTGGGCAGAGAGGAGGCTAATGCAATCATTTTTAGTGTGGCAGAGAAAAATGAGCAGCTATCACTCTGCTAGCTTTATTAGGAGTGACTTTGAAGTGTAGCTTAGTAAAATATAGTCCATCAAACCAGGATTAAGCCAGCTGCCTATTACTGGAGTAGCTCAAGGAAAATGGCCTTGTCTGTTCTATCCTCTTCTGTGGGTCCCTGTTGAGCAAAGTCAGTGGAACTGCATTTCAGAGTGTTGTCACTTCACCCAGTCTCTCACAGGGCTTTTGCCAGCTCTCTTCCAGAGGAGCTGGTGCCCAGAACTTGTGCCAGCTGCTTGATCCTGAGCATCCCATCTCTTTTGCCTAGTGAATCTAAATATACAGCAGCACCAGCTGAACTAGATCTGCCTTGGAATGAAGAAGCCCTTTTGCCTGTAAGCACTACTGAAGCTCTCTCTTTCTGTCCTTCAGGTTGTCATTCTCTATTTTGAGCCCAGTGTCTTTCGCTGTGTTCTCCTCAGATGGGTCCGGCTGCTGGGCTTTGCTACTGTCTATGGGACTGTCACTCTCAAGCTGCACAGGTATTTCACCACTTCTTCATTTCCTTCTCATGTGCAATCTCTGTGGGTACTTAGAAGAGCTGAAATTGCGATCCTAAGCCTCATTTTCTGTGTTTCTCCTCACCATCCCTCCTCCAATTATTCTATATCGCAGTAGAGAACTACAGGTGCAGAGAGGATTGGGTGAAAAAGACATGGATCAGCTGTGAAATAGTGCAAGAACCCTTTTTGACAGTCAGGGGGTGTATTTTCCTTGAACAGAGGAAAATACAGAAGTGTTTGTAGAGGAATGAAGGCATTTTTCTGGAGAGGGGAGAGAGGCACCCTGTGCAAAGCCTTGACTGAAGGCTGCTTGATGCCATTGTGGCTTCAGGAGGAGGGGCAGCTGCCATCCTGCACTGACAAGAGCTTTGTGTTGTACTGCCAGAACAAGATAAGGTTCTCTTCTAGAAGGAAATTTAACTCTAAATTTGCCAGTGCTTGGCAGAGAAGGGCTCACAGCCATCTATGAGCTTCAACAAGACCAAGGGCAGGGTCCTGCCCCTGGGTCAGAACAATCCCCACTATCAATCCAGGCTAGGGGATGAGATGATGGAGAGCAGCCCTGCAGAAAAGGCCTTGGGGTGCTGGTGGCTGAGAAGCTGGCCATGAGCAAACAGTGCACGCTGGCAGCCCAGAAGCACAATGGCATCCTGGGCTGCAGCAAGAGAAGCGTGGCCAGCAGAGCCAGAGAGGTGATTCTGCCACTGCACTCTGCTCTGCTCACACCTCCTCTGCAATACTGGGTCCAGCTCTGGAGCCCTCAACACAGAAAGGACATGGAGCTGATGGAGCAGGTGCAGAGGAGGCCACGAGAATGCTCAGGGGCTGGAACACCTCTGCTCTGAGGACAGGCTGAGGGAGCTGGCATTGTTCAGCCTGGACAAGAGAAGGCTTCAGGGGAACTACTAGTGACCTTCCAGGACCTAAAGGGAACTTCCAAGCAGGCTGCAGAGGGCCTGTTTGCAAAGGCCTGCAGGGAAAGGACAAGGGGCAATGGTTTTAAATTGGAGAAGAGTAGATTTAAACTGGACATTAGAAAGAAGTTCCTCCCCACGAGGGTGGTGGAACACTGGCCCAGGTTGCCCAGGGAGGTGGTTGAGTTGCCATCCCTGGAGGCATTGCAGGTGAGGCTTGCCAGGGCTCTGGGCAAGCTGCTCTAGTTGGGGATGTCCCTGGCCACTGCAGGGGGGTTGGACTAGATGAGCTCCAGAGGTCCCTTCCAACACAAACCAGTCTAGGACTCTAGGATCTAGGTTTTGCTGCTGGAGCTCCCTGCCCCTTGGATGCTCTCGCAGCTGGAGCTCCCTGTTCTGCCTCCTCTTCTTCTTCATGCAAGAGCTCCATGATGCTGCTTTGAATGCCAGAGCCAGCAGCAGTGCAGAAGCTGTAAGGGTTAAAAAAAGAGCCTTCTTGCTTTGCTGTCACCTCACTATCATCAGCTTAATCTTCTTGTAGTGATGACTCAGGGGAGAGGGAGGCCCCTAGCTTCAGTCAAAAGAGGCATGGGGGGGGGGAGGAAGGCATCAGGTACTTGTTGTGTTTATCATCAACTTCATTTAATTAAGGAAAAAGCCAATCTTCCTGGAGAGCAGGTCATCCCTCTCTTCCACTAGGCTTTTTCCTTCTTGTTGGGAACAAGAACATGGGAAGTGTCCATGGCTTCTTGTGCCATTTGTGTTATTTGAAGCTCACATCACTGGTACTTTGGTTTTTCTGGAAAGGGATGGTTCCAAGATAGCAGTAAGGAGGTTGGAAGATTGGGAGATGCAGGGTAGGGAGAAGGGAGCTGGACTTGCTGCAGAGGTGTGTGCACACACAGTAGGAGTTCACAAGTTCCACTAATTGGACTGGCCATGGAAAAATCCCTTTTCTTGCTGCCTAATTAATTCATTTCCTGAGTATACATCATTTCTTTTCCCTGCCACAAATCTTGGCTAGTCTGTTGATTTATTTTCATGGTATAAAAATAAAGAGCTTTAGATAACAGCTTGCAGACTTCAGTAGATTCCTGAAATTCACATTTCTGTAGTTCTTCCAGATTAACTAACAGTCTCTTTCTCTTTTATTGTGGCTCCAATAAAATCTGCATGATGAAAATAGCTCTTTTTTAGCAAGAACTAGCCTTAACTAGACAGCATTATGGTCCTGCTCCATATTTCTCACTAAAATACCTCCTTTCCTATGGATAAACTAATAAAACATAGCCCAGCTGATATAAAAAGCACTCAGAGCAGAATTAATCTTGCTGCAGCAGAGTGTGGAAATGGAACTAATAAACATTATCTTTAAGCAAAAAAAACCCCAACTCAGTGGCATGTGAAGCATCTAAGAGGATCAGAGCACTGTGATCCTGCAAAGGTCCTCATCCATATTCCTAGGAATATTGAATTGATAGAAGAACAGTGTGGATACAGCTGTCCACTTCCATGAGCTGCTGCTTTTTCATCCCCTTCATCTAGACATTCTGCTTGAGCACAGTGGCCCAAGTTTGGCTAGGAAAGTCCAAAGAGAAGAGAAAGAATGTAGTGTTTTAATATTAACTTATATTGCTTGCTTCAGAACAGCAGAATCATTTCTATTTAGCCTTAAAGACACACATTATTCCTGGCTTTTCTAGATTGGCCTAGAACCCTTTGAGCATCATTTACATTGCCATTTTGGGAACACAAAAAGCAGCACTTGTCAGCATCCAGCTTGGCAGGTGCTGCTATTTCTTCCTGTGCAGGTGAGAGGAAAGAAAAAAGGAGAAGAGTTAGTGTTTTCTTGCAGTTGGCTTGGATATTTTATTGCAGAATGACAAATGAACAGAATGTTTTTTTATTGAGCTTAGATATATATATATATATGTATATATATATATATAACCTTGCAGGGCAGTGTGAGTATTGCATTCCTTTCTTCATTAGAATGGGTGAAAGTGTTGTCTAGCAATAAATTGGGACAATCAAAGTGAAAAGTTGTGCTTCACTGGACCCCTGAGAGCAGAATTTGTGTTTTGTGTGGAACAGTCAATCAAAGCTCTGCAGAAGTTCACAGAAGAAGGCCTAGAAAAGAGCTTCTGATGCTAACTATTCACTTCTAGAGAACATGAAACCTTCAGGTTTAAAGCCTACATCAAAAGCTTGTTGCAGAAAGCATGCTAAGAACATCTTGGTGATTTCTTCCACCTCTCTTTACTTCTGTGGACTGACTACAGGAAGATTCCAGCATCCCAAAAGAGCTGAGGATGGCCAGGACCTCTGGAGATGATAGAGTCCAACCTGTGGACAGTCAGCTTCTGAACTTCTCCAAGGACAGAGATCCACAACCTCTCTTGTCAACCTATTGTAGTGTCTGACCACATCCACAGGAAAAGAAAGGCTTTTCTTATTTTCACCTGGAATTGCCTGGATTTCAGTTGGTTCATGGTGAGAAGAGTCTGGCTCCATCTTCTTTGCTCCCTCCCATCTTTAACAAGCTCCTTGCTAAGCTTCTCCCTGAGCCTTGTAGCTTACAGCCCCAGCAGCCTTTCCTGGCTCTGTCTGCACCTCTGTGGATTTATATGGGATGGTGAGCCTGGAAGTTGCCATGAAGCTTCCATGGAAGCCCTTGGGGTATTTGACTTGCATGTTGGACTTTTATATTCTACCAGAGGCTCCTCAATGGCAGCAACTAGCCTCTTCTCCCCACTGCAGGAGATGCTGAACCCAGAGCAGGATCTCAGCCCCCCCTGCACAAGGTCCTGAGTAGCCTCCTGCTGTTGATCCAGCTTTGGATTAGGCAATTTCTTCATCTCTCTTTTCCAACCTTGTTTTTTCTGGCATCCTGGGAATTAATTGACCAGAGACACAATAACTCCCGAGATGCTTGATGAGTTTTAATGCCCTTTGCCAGGATTTTCATTCCCTTCAGTGCAGCCTACTCCAGGCACACATTTACAGAGGAATATTATAATAACAGTGTTTGATCACCTGGCTATGTTATCCAAGGAACTTTGCATTATTGCTGGTCTCAGTTTCTCTTGATGGTAACAGTGCTCTATCTCCTGACAGCTGGAGATGTTCTGATCTTCTCCTCTCTTGGAAGAGTGGTTTACATCTTATCTTGTGCAGGCAAGCTGAGGAATCAACTTCCCTTTCAAATACACATGAAGCTCCCTGCGTGCATGAGCAGGAGATAAAGCTACTATTGCTTCCACAAGTAGAAGCAGAGCACAAGGCTGATAAAGAGCTGATAGAAAGCACTGCTGCCTGTCAGTCATGTTATGAAGTGGTTAACCTTTATTGGCAACCCAGCACCTCTTCTGCTGGAATAGAGGAGCTCCCAGGAGGAGTGTGTCCAGCAAGTGTGGTTCCTGCTCCTTACACCTAAAGGAAGTGAAAGACTAGGACAAGTTCTTTCTGTTGCATCTGTGCTGTTTGATTATCTGACAGAGCCCAGGTTGGAGCTCTCCTCCTCCTCAGTGTCCTCACTAACCTAAGGAGAGCATCCAGATGTTTCTTCAACCCCTCCAGGGCTGGTGACTCCTAGGCAACCTATTCCAAGACTTAACCAACCCAGAGAGAGGGCTTGCATTATTCTGAGCTACTACCTTAATATATTAACAACTTAACTGTCTGAGGGTGGTGAAACATGTCTTACAGCTCCTGGGGATTGCTAGAGCTTCCAGTCCTGTTGAAAATGTCATAGGTGTTTGTTTTTTGTTGAAGCTGCAGCTTTACACATCATATAAATGGATCAGAATATCTCCTGCCTTCAGCTTGAAAGGAAGGAGGTGCTTTGGGTGTCTGGCCAGATGAAAAAGGCTGAGGAGCTCCTGTCTTGATCATTCTCTGATCAGAAGTTCAGTGCTTGCCAGTGAGCTGAGGAGGAGAAGAAAGGAAAAGGAATCTTTCTGCATCAAGACACAGAGCAACCCCCAAATTTACTCTGGCTTGGATTTGGGCTTTATCCATGGCAAGACTTTCCCTGTCTGTAGTGTGGCTCTTTTAAGAACAAAAAGACAAGCTTTGCCATCAGGTTTTGCCTTGCTGCTGATCACTGGAAGATGCCTCTGACATTTGCAAAGGTTGTTGCAATGCTCTGGGAAGGTTTTCAGCATGGAGCAGCACTAACAAGGAGGAGGAGGAGGGGGATTTGTGTCATCCTGGCTGCTTTTGCTCATCAGCCAGCCCTTTGTGGAATGAAACCTTGTGAGGCCAGGCCAGGAGGGGAAAGGTGGCTTTTGTATGGGCAACTCTGGGAAGCCAATTTTGTTAGGAAAGCCTTGGAAATGCTCTTGTAGGAAAGGATTACCAGGAGGGGAAAGGTGGCTTTTGTATGGGCAACTCTGGGAAGCCAATTTTGTTAGGAAAGCCTTGGAAATGCTCTTGTAGGAAAGGATTGCCAGGAGGGGAGAGGTGGCTTTTGTGTGGTCAACTTTGGGAAGCCAATTTTGTTAGGAAAGCCTTGGAAATGCTCTTGGAGGAAAGGATTACCAGGAGGCAATTCTGCCATCTCTTTTCACAGTGTCAGCTTCCTGACAAACAGTGACCTTGAGATCTTTTGTACCTGCCTGTCCTGAAAGTTGGTGATAAGGGTGAAGGACTAAATGGCTTTAGATTTACAC
>VWZO01008818.1:104379-153671 GCA_013396975.1 Bucco capensis | reverse complement strand
AAAAAAAGAGATAATAACTACTTGATGATTTTAAAGAAACAAATAATTAGCTTAGCCAAAGCTTGTCCAGACTGAAGGGTTGATAATCTGTAGTCTCAACTGCTAGCAGCAGGAGTCTTAAGGGATCTGGACATGAAGGTTTCTGCCACAAAAGCACCTCAAATGAGAATGAAGAGCAGAGCTCCACAAGTTTGGTTTGCTTATGGAGAGAAATGTCTGAGGAGCTGACCTCCTTTTTACTGAGGGAGGGATGTAATTATTTAAACCTATCTCTCAGGAGTGAATTATTGCCATGGCTCCATTAACCACATGAGCAGACTCAAAAAGAGAGAACTTTGTGCCTGTCCCAAGGGATCTTGAGGATGTCAGGAGTTCTGTGCTCAGGAGCTCTTGGCTTTGGTGCCACCAAAGCAGCCTGGAAGCTGAGGAGTTGACAGACAGGAGACATGTCACTGCTGCTTGGCTGGGGACAGAGTGATGGGCTTCTCCTTGCATGGTTTCCATAGTCATGGTGTGCTCCTGAGAGCTCTGTCTGCTCAGGGTTTGATGTCAGATGTCTCACTGCCACTCAGCACTTCTGCTAATCTCAGCAGGATTCCTTAGTGCACTAAGTGGTTTATTAGAAGAGATAATTAGCCCCAAGCAGAGGAGGATTTCATAGATCAGGAGCCTTGGGTCTGCATCACTGAACCGGAGTGACGTGGTGACATGGCAAGTCTCCTTGCTTGAGCCTGCTTACCTCCCTCAGCACTCAGCCAGGATGGGCAAATCCAGCTGAGGAGCAGCCACTTGTGCTGAGAGCTCCCTGAAGGATGTGGAGATGGGAACACAAGCTCTTCCAAGAGCAGCACAAGCACCCAGTGTGAGTCTCTGCTGCCAGGGCAGGCAGCAGGCAGCCAGAAGAGTGCAGAGAGCTGGGCAGGGAGGAGGCACTGGGGGAAAGCTAAGCTCAGCTGCTCTGTCAGGACTCCAGCTCCACTCCTTGGGACTGACTGCAGGCACAGAAAGCTTTTCCATCTGGAGTCCACAAGGAGAGAAGGTAGACTTTCAGGTGAAAGGAGAAAAGAAAGCACATATATGTAGCATGGAAAATGTCAGGATTGAGGCTGCATTTAAAGAAATCATTTTATTTGCTCATTTTAGGCTCAGGTACGGATTGATAAATCAGTGCTTTTTCCTCAAATCAATTCATACATTCAGACTCTTTCCATGTTATTTAAATATACATGAGACTCAGAGTCCAGTGCTGCTCCCATGGGAATGAGGGAGTGATTCTGACTGTGGTGGGAAGCCTATTAGCCTCCTGTTGCCTCCCAAGAGCTGGACCTTTCCCTCCCTCCCTCTTCAGTCTTCTCAAACTCCTGGAAATCACAGCAGCACAGTTTCCATCTCCTTTGCACTTCTAGCAGAGTCACATCAGTTCACAGTAGCTAGTGCCATGTTCCCTGGCACTCCAGAAAAAGCAGCTAAGACATAATCCCTGCACCACAAGGAGGGAATAAGAGCTTGACCTGGTGTCTTTCTGCTGTAGCTTTCCTATCACAATAAGAATCATCAGGCTGGAACAGAACAGTTTGGCAGCAATGACTCAGGAAAGCCACAAAACGACAGATGCTAGAAGTAAAAATAAGCTGCCAGGTCCTTGCTGTCAGAGCAGGAGCCTTCACCTCTTGTTGTGTTGCTGGTAGTTTGGGGACAATGTTTTCTCTTCACAGCAGAGCCAAAATAGAAAGAAAAGAGAAGGTTCTAGGAGTTGGTTTGTATGATGTCTTTAATCCTGAGACACTCCTAGACAGCTGCCAGGAGCTCTTTCTCTAAATGGCAAACTGTAGCTGTGAAAAGAGGATCTTTTCCAGGTCCCTTTGCCTTCCCTTCAGAGAAGCTATGTCTTGATCAGCATTCACCACAGCAAGGAGGAAAAAAATATCCTGGTTTTGCCTCTCAACAAGTCAGGAATCACTTCATTAGCAAAGTGCTTTCCCCAGTTCTATCTATGATGGTTATCTCCAGCATCAAACTCAATAGGAAAAACATCCAATAACTGCTATTTTTCCCCTCTGGAAATAGGCTGTTTGGGGCTGAGCAGAGAGACAGCATCAAGATGGAATGAAATCTCACCCATTGCTGGTTCATGGAAATTACCTTCCCTTTTCCAAAGCTCCAAATTCTTCCAGTGGGAACTGAGAAGAAGCAAACCAGCTTGAGAGCACAGCATGGGAATGTGTGTGTGTGACAGAAGCAGAGCTGCTAGATCCTCCTGTGGCTCTGAAGCACTCTCTGGGCACCAGTCAGTTCCATTGAAAGAGGAGGAATATGAAAGCAATCACCTTTCAAATATCCCTCTTGTGCTTGCTGTCAGGGGAAAGAATGGGGATTTTTTTCCCCTTTCATTTTAATAATCTGAGAGTGAAATAAACTCCTGCAACACTGCTGTCAAGGGTTAGGGCTGGGCCAACCACTAACCCAGGGACAGATCTCTATTATCTCCTTGGCCTCCACTCCAGGGAGGAAAAGGGGAAATTAACAGAGAAAGAGAGACTTGTGAATTGGAAATGAAACTTAAACTACTTTAATGAAAATAACAACAAGAAAATGAACTCTGTGTGTGTATATATATATCTATATCTATGTGTGTGTATATATCTATGGGTGTGTGTATATGTGTATGTATATGTGTGTGTGTTTATGTGTATATATATGTGTGTGTATATGTGTGTTTATATATGTGTATGTATATGTGTGTTTATATATGTGTATATATATGTGTGTGTATATGTGTGTTTATATANTCACGGCTCCAGGATGAAGAACTCCTGCCTGCCTAAGCTCATGCTCTCTGGGCAACTTGCCCCTGGCTGTGGCAAGAGAGGAGCCCCGAAGAGGAGATGCAAGGAGTCCCTGAAACAACAGCTCAGCCTTGGCCATATTGCTCCCCTGAGCTGCTCTCCTCTGGCCTCCACTCAGCAGCTCTGCACACACACTAGTTTGAATGGCGCCCATGGTTTGGAGCAGGCACGCAGGATCACTCTGGAGGAGAAAAGACAGCACAGAAAGAATCGTGTCTTGCAGCTTCTACCTCCTGAGGAGTCCTTGTGCTGTGCCTTTTGCAACTGCTCTTGTCTGTCCCAAATTGGCCTTTGCAGCCAGCAGCGCTTGGAAAAAGCACTGATGAAAAGCATGGATGGAGCCCTCCCCAGATCTTCATTTGCAAAGCCTAGCCATGATGATGTGTGTGTATATATGTGTATGTACATGTGTGTGCATATATGTGTATATATATGTGTGTTTATATATGTGTATATATATGTATATACACATATATATGTGTATATATATATATATGTGTATATATATACCAATCCCACAACCAAACCCCCCCTTGATGCCAACTCCCTCCCCACTGATGCTGGAGCAGGAGGACTTCAGCAGCAGCTGGGACTCCTTAGGCTCAGGAGACTGGATCCTGGAACTCAGTTACTCTTGGCTTGAGATGGAAGGCAGAACAGGTAGAGTCCTGTAGGAACAGAGCTGGACTGCTGAGCTTCCCAAGGCTCAGGTGCTCAACCCTGCAGCCAGGTGGAGTCCCAAACCTCTTCTTCTATGTACTAGTTGTTCATTAGGTGTGAAATAGCTTCATTAGGGATCTGTTTTGCTTGGGTCTTAGGCTTGATATCAAAGTTTCAAGGACTGACTATGACCTATATGGCATGGAATAGCTTGTTTGGACTCAAACTAGGATAACTGCTAGTGCTCTTCTTAATCCTAGCCTGCTTTTTCCCAGGGTTTTGAAGGTGTTCCTGTCCCGGACTGCTCAGCGCATTCCATACATGACCGGTGGGCGAGTGATGAGGATGCTGGCTGTCATTCTCCTGATAGTCTTTTGGTTCCTCATTGGCTGGACCTCTGCAATAACCCAAAATTTGGAGAGGAACATTCCCCTCATTGGCCAAGGGCAAACATCTGACCACCTGATCTTCAATATGTGCCTCCTAGACCGTTGGGATTACATGATGGCTGTTGGTAGGTGGATTTTCTAGCTCCTCTTTCATTTCTAAGCTAAATTGTGGTTGTCTTTTGCTTTTTATTCTCCTTTTAGAATCTCTTAAAGTTTTGTCAGGCTGCCTAATATCGTGTTAAAAGCTTCTAGGGAAGTCAAATATTAGCATAAATTAAATGGGCTGGGAAGTCAAACTGAGACTTTCAAAGGTTTGTAACTTGGATTGTAGTAACAAAGTGATGAGTGCTCAAGAAATGTCATCTTTGAAGGCTCTTCCACACTCTTCATGCTGACTAGCTCAATGGAGGGAAAGAACCTGCAAGACCTTGTTCCTAACCTGGCAGAAATCAGTCCCAAAGTAACAGGGATAGGAAATGTATTAATTCTTAATGATTAACTGTCATTGATAATTTAGGAAAGGTTTATTATTTCATTGAGTCAGGCACAGTATTTTATATCAGACTAGGGTGTGTTTTGGACTGTCATCCCTTGCTGGAAAAGCTGCCTGGGTCACTCAGTGCTTTGCTGGGATGTGGAGAGGGAATTTGCAAGGTTGCAGATAAAGGGAAGTAAAAATTAAGGAGGCTCTGTTAGGAAATCATAATGAGATGAATCCTTTGTGCTTATTGGAGTTAGGATTTATGAAGCATTTTCCATCCTAATCATGCTGCTTAGGCTCTTGTCTCTGGAGACTTTTATTGCAGTGAATATTTTATGTTTCCATTTCCAGTAAGAGGATGCTCTCAGTGAAAGAAACAGGGACTTGGCCACAGAGTTTGTCACCATTTCTGAACCTTGTGATATGCTGATGAGAAAAATAAGCATTCAGCAACTCATATTTTAATCTGTATATCATCATGTAACTTAGCATGCATTTTCCTTGAGGCTGGATTCTTCTGGATCACTTATTTGTTCCTTGCCTAGATTCTTTGGGTTTCCTTTGTGTTTGTCTCTGCCTCATGTTCAAGGTTGTGGCATCTGTCTCACTGACAAGCCATGGCATGGTTGACAACCTGAGACTGCACAGAAAGACCTGAGGGCTTGAAAACACTCAGCCACAAAGTGTTTTTCCTGTGGCCTCAATACATTCTCTACCTCTCCCTGTCACAACCAGAGGAGAAAACAAAAAGAAAACAAAAGCAGTCAACTTTCTTTACCTGAGGGCTCTCAGTGTCACAAATCCTACCATTCTTCTTTCTCAGGAGGGGAAAAATACTGTAAGTGAAACAGGAGTTAAAAGAACGTCCCAGAAACTGAGGGAAAAAGAGGAAAATAGTAAGTTTCATGAGCAAAGCCCCAGGCAGGAGAAGAAAGGCAAGAGAGACAGAAACAGGCATGCACAAGCACAAAGCAAAAGCAGAGGAGGCTCTTGCTGACTTCAGCAGGGCCAGAGTTTCACCCAGCATGGGGAGGAGTGGAGCTGTAGAGTTTAGACCTCTCTCTCCATGCATTCTGTGTGCTTTTCAGAGTTTTATTGAAACATCTCTTAAACTAAGCCCAGGGGAGGTATTCTCCCCCAGCCCTTGGCAGGAGCTGTGCTGCTCCCTTGCAGCTGGCCTGGGTCATGCTTTGGGTCTTGGGAATCAGACAGGAGGCTTGCAGCATGATTACTACATGTCTTCAGCCAGGAAAAGGAACAAAGTGAGTGTTTCAGACTGTTCCCAAAAGAGCTACCTCCCACTCTTCAGTGTTGATGTGTTAATGTACATCATCTTTGCATCTAAAGAGGGCATGAGCTGCCAGGACAGGCTCTGGCATTAAGGCTGTGCCTGTACAGTTTTGAGCTAGGCCATTGTCCTAAAGCCTTCCAAGGCTCTTTATTCCATTTTCTCCAGGCCCTCTGGTGCTTTCAGTGAATGAGTGATGATTATTCCTTTTTGTTGTCCCCATTTGATGTGGCCTCGTGCCACATTTGGGCTGTGATGTTCAGAGCATGCCATGAAAGAAAGAAGTGGGGTTTGTGAGCTGTGTTCTCTGCAGCAGCAGTGTCCAGAGATGAAAGCCCAAATTGTCAGCACTAGCTAGCCATTTGGAGTGTCTTTCTTGAAGCATCTAGGGACTGGTTTTTCAGGCTCCTGTGTGTGGAGAGCACAAGCAGGAGGCACTTGGTAGGACTCAGTGCTGAGGAGATTTGTCTTCACTTCTCACACGAGAGCCTCAGACAGTGTGTCATGTAAAAAGAGTGGAAAGCAAGGCCAGGATTGTGTGAAATGTTTGCAGCAGACACAGCAAAAAAATCCTGGTTTATGAAGGAGCCTTCAGCTCCAGCCCTTTCCTGCTTGTACCCCACCTCTATCACAGTCCCCAGGTGATGTTCCTTATCTCTAAGGTATGCTAAATCTGGAAAAGGTATGGAGAAGAGCAGCAGAGGTGGTGAAATGTCATCAGTTGGCCCTGTTAATTCTTTCTCCACACATAGGTCTGTGTATTGCTGTGCCTAGCTAATGAAAATGATGCTGAATTATGGTGAGAAAGAGAGAGAGAGATAAACCTCTGGTAATTCATCATTTGCTAGGAGTAACTCACCACTAAAGACTTACTCAAGTAATCACAGCTCATTGAAATAGAGGAAAATCCTTTCAGTTGAAGGAAAAAGCCTTCTCCTAGCACATGGTGCAACTCTCCAGGTGGGAGATTGGATGCAGTGAGGCAGAAAGTGCTGGCAGGCAACACAGGAGCAACTGAGGACACATCTTTCCCCCCCTGTTTTAAAGTGTTGTGTGTGTTTGGCTCCAGCTGTGACACCCTGAGTGAATGGATGCAGGGGAGAGCTGTGCTTCCAGGCCCATGGCTCACTTCATTTCCATAGAGGGGATTCAGATATTGGCCTCCTGAAGCGAAGTGTGGTGGAGAAGTAGAGGAGTTGTAGATGGAAGTCGAGTTGTCATCAGTGATTGATGCCTGAAACCTGAGGAAAATAACTGTACACCAGTTGGACAACAATGCAAAGCTCAGGAGAGCAAATGAGTTTAGTCAAGTCTCAGCTGTCATGGCTTTTCCCTTATTACTGTAAGGCAAGGACACAGAACACACAGTTGTCATGGTAGGAGAAAACCTCTGAGATCACCAAGTCCAACCACTGACCTAACACTGCCATGCTGACCACTAAAGCATGGCCCCAAGCACCATGTCATCACCTCTGCAGAGCAGTGGCCTGGTCTTGTCCTGCAAAGGTCTTTCTGAAGCAAACGAGTATGATCAGACCTAGAACACCACAAAGTCATGACAATGGGCTTTATTCCTTCAGGCTTTCTATGGTCCATTTAATCTGGTTGCCCATTTTGCAGTGCCTTTGGCTCACTTACAGAGCTTAGTCAAATCTCTGTATAGCATCCTAGGTCTGGTCTCACTGGCTACAAACACAGCCCTGGGTGTTTAGTTCTGCTCCAAAAGACATCAAAAATGCCTAGGTTGGCACCTAAAGAGCAAGAGAAATGCACTCTGTGATCATTTCTGCCAAGTTTGGCTTGACTGGGGACTTGTTTCACATGCCAAGGAGCCCGAGGTCCAGACAAAGACACAGCAGAGTTGTGCATGAGCACAAGACTGCTTTGTTTCCCCTGGGGTCTTTGCTCTCCTTCACTAGGCATCTAAGTGTCATTTGCAACACATTACAGAGCTTTATTCCTTAGCCAGCCTTTATTTAGCTCTGCCATTGCTCTCTTGCAGGCATTGCTTGAGTCTTGTCTCTTCAGAAGTGAATAAGGTGCCCTCTCAGCCTCCTCCACTCCAGGCTACCCAAGCCCAGCTCCCTCAGCTGTTCCTCAGAAGGGATGTGCTCCAGCCTTAACTACATGGCAGAGCTGTCAGTTGCTTTTTTCTGGAAGGAGAGGTTGTTCAGGATGGGACTGAAATGATTTCATTCCTATCAAAAGCAAAAAGATGTCACAGCAGAGTGTCTGTTATGGCCTCAAGTTGCAGCAGGGGGAGGTTTAAATTAGATAGAAGGAGGAATTTCTTGACTGAAAGGGTTGTTCAGTCTTGGCCCAGGCTGCCCAGGGAGGTGCTGGAGTCACCATCCCTGCAGGGGTTTAGGAAACATTGAGATGCTCTCCTTAGGGCCATGGCTTAGTGGCATGGCAGTGCTAGGGATGCTTGGACTTGATGAGCTTAGAGGTCTTTTCCAACCTTTGTGATTCTGGAAACTGAAGTCAGAATTCTGCTGGGTGCAGAGCAGTTAACTTTAACAGGAGAGGTTAAGCTGATCCTGATCCTTTACTCCTTCTCCTTTCTTCCTGTTACTCATTTTTCTCCTCACAGAGAGAAACACATCATTTGTTGGAGTTGCATGGAGCCCTCAGATGTGACTCATCACATTATGGGCAGCAGCAGAATTAACTGTCATGAACAGGGGAGTTGTTTTAACCCCAAATACATTGTTATAGCTGAGTTATAAACCTTTGAAATGAAAGTGCTGGCTTTAGATAGCTTGCAGTCTAGCAGTAGCTCTGCTGTCTGCCTCTGTAACAAAAGCCAGAGCTGCAAATAAAGCTCCCTGTCATTGTAAGTGTGTAGTACCAACTTGAACAAGGAGCAAGGCATTACCAGACATTGCCTTAAAGTTTATCAGCAGAAAAAGTGAAGCACTGATGGCAAACTCTATCTCTTTGTTCTTCCAGCTGAATTTTTCTTCCTCCTGTGGGGTGTTTATCTCTGCTATGCAGTGAGGACAGTCCCCTCAGCCTTCCATGAGCCACGCTACATGGCAGTTGCAGTTCACAATGAGCTCATCATCTCTGCTATATTCCATACAATTAGGTGAGTGGACATCTAGGCATTAACTTGTTTTATCTTGCAGCTTTCAGGTGGTGCAACTGCCAATGGGTGAGTGGGACAGGCTGCATGAGGGAAGGTTGAAGTATGCAACTTCAACTGGGGGAAGGCTGCACAGTGGAAGGGCTCCTAAGTGTTTCAGTGATTCCTGAACTTAAAACTGTTCCCAGAGGATTCAAGAAGATGTACAGTCACCTTGATAATTGTATAATTAGGCAAAGCAGGCTCCAGGTGTCTTTAGTGCTTGTTCTGCCACTCCAAGCTCAGCAAAGTATTGTTTCATTTGGCAGCTTCAGTCACTCATGTCCTAGCATTCTTGGAAGTTCCCTTTAGGTCCTGGAAGGTCACTAGTAGGTCCCCTGAAGCCTTCTCTTCTCCAGGCTGAACAATCCCAGCTCCCTCAGCCTGTCCTCAGAGCAGAGGTGTTGCAGCCCCTGAGCATTCTCGTGGCCTCCTCTGCACCTGCTCCATCAGCTCCATGTCCTTTCTGTGTTGAGGGCTCCAGAGCTGGCCCCAGTATTGCAGAGGAGGTGTGAGCAGAGCAGAGTGCAGTGGCAGAATCACCTCTCTGGCTCTGCTGGCCACGCTTCTCTTGCTGCAGCCCAGGATGCCATTGTGCTTCTGGGCTGCCAGCGTGCACTGTTTGCTCATGGCCAGCTTCTCAGCCACCAGCACCCCAAGGCCTTTTCTGCAGGGCAGCTCTCTAGCATCTCAAGTGACTTTGCAGTACCTAAAGGTAACTTCCAAGCAGGCTGCAGAGGGCCTGTTTGCAAAGGCCTGCAGTGAAAGGACAAGGGGCAATGGTTTTAAATTGGAGAAGATTAGATTTAGACTGGATATTAGAAAGAAGTTGCTCCCCACGAGGGTGGTGGAACACTGGCCCAGGTTGCCCAGGGAGGTGGTTGAGTTCCCATCCCTGGAGGCATTGCAGGTGAGGCTTGCCAGGGCTCTGGGCAAGCTGCTCTAGTTGGGGATGTCCCTGGCCACTGCAGGGGGGTTGGACTAGATGAGCTCCAGAGGTCCCTTCCAACCCAAACTACTCTATGATTCTAGGATTCAGCAGCCTCTTGGGACCTGCTGCAGCACTGGGCTGGGGCAGTCCTGCAATCCAGAGCATTCCTCTGCTCTACTCTAAAATGCATTTCAGTTCAATTCTCTCTTTGGTAGCTTCTCAGCTGCACTCTGGAGCTGCCAAGCTGTGGACATCCTGTGCTTTGGAAGTGCACTGCCATTTGCCATAACACATGTGCTTCCCTCACCTAAAATCATCCCCTCAGGCTGTAAAAACTGCCCCAAGAAGCTGTGACTATAGAAACAACCCCAAAACCCCCCAGCTAAATAGAGTGAGAATGATGGGAGTAGGCAATGTCCTTTAAGGCCTGTTGTGTCTTTTGGTTTGCTTTTTATTCTGAGTTGTTTTGAAATTTTATCTGTAAGGATAGCCTGTGGATGTCATTTTTAGTCTCTCTAAAAGTAGTACCAAAAAACCCCCAGTTGTGTTTGGCATCACATTGAAAAGACTTTTAAAAGGTATTAAAAATGCTAAGTCTAACGCACTGGAGAGAGAGGGGAAAAAAACAAAACCCAAAGCAGTGAATTGCAACCCTGAATTCTATTTTCAGGTTCATTCTTGCTTCAAGACTTCAGTCTGACTGGATGCTGATGCTGTTCTTTGCACACACACACTTGACTGTGACAGTCACTGTTGGGCTACTCCTGATCCCTAAGGTATTCAGGTTCTCCTGTCTCTTTTCTTTTGCCAAGGCAGAGAAATGCTGTCATGCAGAAGCAGTGCTGTAGAAAATCAGCAGGCAACTGATGGAAAAAGAAGATGTAAAACTTGGCTCTGTTACCTAAAAAGCTATATATATATATATTTTTTTTATATTTTAAAAGCTCTTCTAGCATTTGAAAGGTTCTTTCTTTCAAAATTCCAAGGGTTTAAAGCACTTCAAATCTTCGTGTGATTAACCCAAGAGGGAAAGAATGCAGGCTAACAATGCTCCTGGCAGGTGTCTGAGTGACCATGCTGCTGCCAGAGTTAGCTGAGCTGAGGGGATAGAAAGACTAGGATAGACTGCCAGGTAAAACTGGAATGAGGAGCTTGGCCTGGCCATGAGATGGAGAGCTTGGGATTGAAACTGGAGAGCCCTTGGTGAGTCAGAGCCTGGGATGGGCAGATGCTGGCTCTGTGATATGGAGCCAGGAATGGTGAGACACGAGAAGGTGGAGGACAGCAGGAGACAGAGCTCTGAGTGCTGTGACACACCTCCTGTGACAATCTGCCAGTGCCACCAGAGGCAGGAGAAGCTCAGGAAGCTCCACCTGTGCCTAGCAGCACTCCACAGGCTTCCAGTGGAGCTTTCTTCCAGCCAAGGGAGTGATTCTGTAATGGCTTTGGAATGACCAGCATTAATCAAGAGGGCAAAGAGAGCAGGAAAGGTGAAGGCTACATCTGAAGGGAGGACAGGGAGCAGTTGAAGGTGCTCCAGCTTTCAGCTTAATGGAGCTGCTATTCCTGTCTCTTGCCTGTGTGTCAGAGCAGGATATGCTGATAACTGCCCAATCTCCATCCATTAAACAGCCCTATCAGGGCACACACTGCTGCAGAACCTTGCTTGCTTTGCCCTTGTTTGATATTGCTGTGTTTGATCACAAATCTCCAAAGCTGTCTTTCTAGCCTAACCTAGGAAATGTGTTGAGCTGATCAGCATTGCCACCTTTACCTTCTTATCTGTGTGACACTCCAGAGACTTTTCTTCCAGCATGACAAAGAACTCAGGGAATTAAAGGAAGCCTCACAAGGTTTAGTTCCATTCACAGAGTTGTGAGGCCAGGTGACTGTTGTGTGAAGCATGATAGCTAGAGACAAGTGATTCAGTGTCAATAGCTGACAACCTCTCAAACTCTTGAGCACTTGCTGAAACTTAGAAGAGATTCATTTATCTCCATTTGGATTTGGTTGCCTTCTTTTCTCTTTTATTTTTACCACCTTATCTCTTCAGAGTTAGGAGCTTCAAATGTGAGAATTGCAGGGTTGTTCAGAGGTTTGGACTAGAAACCACAGTCTTAGGGTTTTAGCAGCTGGAAGTCTTCTTTTCATACTAGCTTAATTTAAGTGCAACTTCAAGAGGTTTCAAATGAGCATCACCATACGTGGAGGGGTTTGTTCCATCAAGGATGGCTTAACCTGACAAGAGTTCTTCCCATAAAATACTAATATTCTGTGGCACACTGTATTTTATACTGTATATATAGCGTTCTGTGCTGTGTGGATGGTGTTTGGGGCTGTGTGGATGGTGTTTTGAGTTCTGGAAATCCATAGAGGGATCCATTGTGCTGTTGATGTTGCAGTCAACTTTTTTGCCCTGATGGTAACATCTCTCTCTTTTTCTTTTCCTGCCTCCTTGATTGCAGTTTTCACACTCAAGCAATAACCCCAGAGATGATATAGCTACAGAAGCTTATGAGGATGAGCTTGACATGGGTCGTTCTGGCTCCTACCTGAACAGCAGCATCAATTCAGCATGGAGTGAACACAGTTTGGATCCTGAAGATATTCGGGTATGGGAGAGCTTGTTAAATAGCATTTATTTACAAGAACAACACCTTTTTTTTTCTGCTATTAAACTCTGTATTACATTCATTTCACTCTTTCTGCAGATGCCAGCTGAAGTGTCTCAGTGTTTGTGGTATCAGGTCATGGAAATGTAGGGGATTCTAGTTGATGGAGGAGTGACTTATCGATGAATTAGAAAGGACAGTGAAATGTTTAATTGCATTGATAGAGCAATGGCTGCTCCTTTGACTGGGCTCCTTCTCTACATGCTAGTTTTACCTTTTTTTCTCTTTGCTTTGCAGGATGAGTTGAAGAAGCTCTATGCTCAGCTGGAAATCTATAAAAGGAAGAAGATGATAGCTAATAACCCCCATCTGCAGAAAAAAAGATGCTCTAAAAAGGGCTTGGGGCGCTCGATCATGCGACGGATCACAGAGATCCCTGAAACAGTCACCAGGCAGTGCTCCAGGGATGAGAAGGACCTGCTGGAGCACTGTGCTCTCAAGAACACAGCCAACTTGAAGAAGAACCCCCAGGATTCCATCAGTTCTGCCAAGCCAAAAGAAGAGACTGTGAAAAACAGAGTCTTCTCCTTAAAGAAGTCCCACAGCACTTACGACCACGTCAGGGATCAAACAGAAGAACCAAACAGCTTAAGTACAGAGAGCACAGAGGTTATAGCTGCTGAGAAATCCCTTCTGGACTCTGTGGAGGAGAACAAATTAAGCAAAAGCCCTCCTGAGAAGGTTGAAGCTGTCTCCACTGAGTCAGTCCCTTTGGTGTGCAAATCGGTAAGCGCACACAACTTAAGTGCCGAGAAGAAGCCTCTGCATCCAAGAACATCTGTGCTGCAGAAATCCCTCAGTGTTATTGCCAGTGCCAAGGAAAAGACTCTGGGACTAACAGGGAAGACACAAAGTCTAGAGGAAAGCACTAAAGCTCCTAAAGCCCAGCAGAAGGGGAAGGAGGCCAACAAAAAGCACTCACCTTCCGATAAAGGGGAGCAGAAGGACCCCATCCAGAAGAACTCTACCCACTCTGAGGAAACCAAGAAAACCCAGAAATCTGGCATTATGAAACAGCAAAGGGTTAGTCAAACACCTGCAAACCCAGACACAGGCCCAGGTAAGTCTCTGCACAAGGACAATTTCGACCTAGGAGAAGTTTGTCCGTGGGAGATCTATGACCAAATTCCTGGTCCTGTGCCTTCTGACTCTAAAGTCCAAAAACATGTGTCTATTGCTTCCTCAGAGGCAGAGAAAAACCACCCTGCCCAGCCAAAGGGGGGAAAGGCTCCCCATAAGCTGAAGACACCTGAGGAGCATCAGCAGTCAAATCACAGGAGCTCAGAGAAAGTGGAGGCACAAGAGCAGCAGGCCTTTGAAAAGGAGAGAAAACAGCCCAATAACTGCAAGGCTCAGGTGTCCCCTGGGCTGAAGGGTGAGAAGGTTAACAGCTATCCACCTAACACCTCTGCTGGGGAAAGGGAGGAGCTCCCCCAGAAAGCAGCAGAGAAAGAAAACCTCACAAAGTGGGCAGAACAGAAAAAAAATGCCTCTTGTGAGGGCAATGTGCTTTCCTCTGACTCCCATAAGCCAAGGAGTTCCTTACAGCAACCTTTAGCATCCCGAGCTGAAGTCTGCCCCTGGGAGTATGATACCCCAGAGGTACCCAGTGCAGAAAGAAGTGTAGCTTTATCCAACACCTCTGCTCTAAGTGCAAATAAAACAGCAACACCTCGAAAATAAAGAGGCTTGGGGACTTGAGGAGAGTTAGCAGCATGGAGAAGAAAGCCAACAGGAAGGACAGAGGGGACTTAGGCCAAAAAAAAAAGGATCTGAAAATCCCTAAGGAGCATCACCTCAATGAAGGGAAGCAGCAAGACAATGAAGTAGGAGTGAAGCAAAGTCAATTGATCATTCATGTTGTTATCATTTCTTTCTTGAGTGCCAACAATGTGATTTAGCAGTGCCCAGAATATGGTCCCAGCTCTAAGGGATTTGGCTGGGGCAGTGAAAGAAACCTGCCTTTGTCAAACCACTTCTCTGCTGAAGAGACCCAAAGAAAACAGGCTGGTAAAGCAACCCACAGTGTGAATTATTGCTGAAGGCCACAGCTGGCTCTAACTTGCCCTTGGGACTTGAAAGATCCAGCAGAAGTAGGGCAAAGAGGTAGCCCTGAGCAGCTTCTGACAATGACAACTTTCCACTCAGTGTGTTTAATCTAGCTAGCACTGCTAACTCAATGCATCCCCCCAGAAAAAATCCATTTTCTATCCTGATTGCTCCCATGTTTCTTATCCCTGTGTGTCTCAGTCCCTTGCTGTGTCTCATAGCCAAGCATTCCAGGTTTGTTTGCAGGCCAGCTTTGCTATGCTGTGACACAACAGCTCAGTTATGCAAGCTGCACATCCTTTTCCTTCGAATTGCAAGTTCCAGTACCTGCTGTAACTTTCTTTTTGGTTCTAGAGGGAATTGCAGTAATCTTCCTGTGGCTAGGGAAGCTGGAATTCATCTGGGGAAATTCCTTTGGCCTTTGGAAGGTTTTGTTTTCCTTTTGCTGTGATTTCTAGAGTGGTTTTCTTTGTTTACTCTGTGATTTCTCATTTGATACTGGGGTTTTATACACAGTAAGTTTCTTGGGTATGCATTTAATAGTGGAAATTCAGTCATCTTAGCTGCATATTCTGGTAAGTCTGAGGACAACTTATCTGCTGTTTGTTCCTAACTGGCAAATACCAGCTAACCAAACACAATTCTTACTTCAGGCTCTTAGTTCCTCATTGGCAGAAATCCTCTCACAAACTTCAGACATCAATGGTGAGGATCTAGTTCAGCATTTCCTACTGAGGATAACTTGAGACAAGGAAGAAAGGCAACAAATATCCTACCAGTTGGGCTAAACCCAAGCTTGTTCATCTAGAACAAGTTGATCCCAGTAGGCAAACCTCTAAAAATTGGCTTTTTTTTTTTGAGTGAGGAAAGAGAAACCCAAACTCTTCCTCTTGCCCCAGTTGGGAGGGACAGTGGGAATGGCACTGGTGGCTTCTCTCTCCCACTCTCCAAAATGCTGTGAGATTTCTTTGTTGCATCCATTTACAGCACAATTTAGTGCTTAATTGAGTGCTAATGTTCAGCACTAGCTAGCTACACTTCTCATGGTGCAGATGACCTTAAATTGCTAAGCTGGCCCATTCACAGCTGCTGATTGCCCAGCAGAGCCTGAGGACATGGGGTAAAGGTTCTGAGGAGTGTCACTAATTAAATAATGATAATAATACTACTAAAGCCTCAGACATCTCAGTGCAGGACCAGTCAAGTGCTTTTCACTGGCCATGCATCCAGTACCAAATACAGCTCAGCCCTAAAGAACTTGTGCAATGTGAGAGAAGTGATGGGATGGAGGGAAAGAAGCTGAAAAGAAGGTGATGGAACAGAATGTGGTGTTTAATATATATAATATATATATAAAATAGATATTTATATATGTTTAATATATATATATATAAAATGTCCTATCTAATGCACACATGCACATATCTGTATGTAGTATAAACTGATTTTTTTTGTGGCATCATAAGTGGCTTAAGATACAATGCAATGAGCAGAGAGACTTGGAGAAGGTGGCCAGCAGGAGGATTTTCTTTCTCCTTCAAAATAGACAGGAGCCTGTGGGCATGTCTGCACTGACACATCAAGATGGATCTGATCTTCCTACTGCCTCTGCTAAGCCCAAACCTGGAATGTGGTGACACTTGAGCCAGCTCAGGTCTCAGTGCTGGCCAAATACATTGGCCTGGCTCAGAAATTGTGCTCATGAGCTCCAGATTCAAGTAGCCTGGATGGTGCTCAGTTCCACCATGCTGGCTTAGATCTTTGCCACCCTGGATTTGTCTCACTCTCCCTCCCCTAGTTGTGGCCTAGGACATCATCTGGTCTTTGCCATCAACACACATCTTCTAGCCAGGGCCCTTGCAATCCACAATCCTTGTTGCCAGGAGTCAAGTAGCTGAGTCTGGGAGCTTTGGACATCTCTGCAGCCACAGTGCCACTAACATCCTAGGTGCAGCCCAAATCCACCTCTCTGCTCATGGTGGAAAAGAGCTGAGCTGTGTGTCCAGATTCTCCCTTCCCATGGCATTTGTCAGGACCTTCTCCATCAGGCTTTGATCAGCTCTTGAGAGAGGAAGCAATCCTGAGTTTCCCTGCATGGGAAGAAAACAACAGTCTGGGAGTCCTCAAGGAGCACAGTGTCCCTGAGAGGTGCCCAGCATTAAAGCTCCCACCCTGAAGAGAGGTCCTAGACCTTCTTAGCAGAGCTTTGTGTGCAGAAGGCAGCAGGGCACAGCTGAAGGCAGCTTGCCTGCCTCCCTAAGGAGAGCCAGTGCTTTGTCAGAGCCAGGTGCTGAGCTTTAGCATCCCCACAGGAGTCATGGAAGATGTTTGTATGTTCTCACAGCCTCGTGGAGACAAGGCAGCCACAAAGAGCAGCCCTGGGGCCCTCGCTCACCTTGCCCTGTGTCCTTTCCCTGGGGCTGAGTGAGGACAGCCAGGTTGGCACAGGAGCACTGGCAGGATCAAGCCCTTCATGCATGACTGTGTCTGTGCCACCATGCAGTTCCTTGCTCATTTTCTTCTCCCTTTTTCTTACTACAAGACAACTTCAGCAGGAACACAGGAGCCAAGCCCATTCCTTCCAAGAGAAGGAGCAGAGGCTAAGTTCCCAGGGGAATGCTCTGGTTTGGGTTTGTTTTCTCTCATCCTGACCTTTTCCCTCACTTAAAAGAGATCTGTTCTGGTTCTTTAGGCTTGTTGTAGTCACATCTCCTAAGAATGATCCAATTGGGGAAGTTTTCCTTTTAGAAAGCAACACACAAAAAAAGCTTTCTCCAGTTTATTTAGCAACTGATCTTCGGGCTAGAGATTCAATTGGGACCTCCATGAGTTCACACTTCAGAAAAGAAGGGGCCAAACTTCACTCAGCTGTTCCATTTCACTATGATGCTGCTAGAAACATTGCTTCCTGAGGCCATACTAAATTAAGGCATAACTACTCTTCTGTATTTCATAGCTTCTTCTTCTTCTCCACCAGCATCTATTGGCTAAACAACTGCTCAGTTGTCTCTTTTCTGGAGTTTCATTGCTATTATTCAGCC
Source organism: Bucco capensis (assembly GCA_013396975.1). Taxonomy (NCBI): domain Eukaryota; kingdom Metazoa; phylum Chordata; class Aves; order Piciformes; family Bucconidae; genus Bucco; species Bucco capensis. The sequence continues at coordinate 136,187 of VWZO01008818.1, read as the reverse complement.
AAGAGAAGTGCAACTCTAGAAATCCAGATGTTCTCTAGCAGATAATAACCAAGGTCACAAACATTTGCTAGGTTGTCCTTTCCAATGCATGTGCAAAAAGCAAAAAAGCAAAAAAAAAAAGCTGCATTTCTCCTTTCTTTCTCAGCCATGGTTTCTGAGCAATGAGATTCATACCAATCTTATTAGACTTGTCTCATTTATGCAAGGTTCTATGCTTCAAAAGACCAAGCAGTCCACACCTCTCATCAGCTTTGGTGGCATCCTAGACCTGAAACCAGACAATACTTTTCTATTTGCTCTCCTTAGGCTTTTGCATGCATCTGACAACAGGCAGGCCTGAGTAAAAACACTGCCTTTGGACTTCTAACCTTTTAGCTACTCCAAGTTGTAGAGTTATTCTAAAGCTGTTAAGTCTCTTCACTTTATAATGTGGTTCTTCTCAACAATGTGAGCTGGCAAAACAACAGCATCCACCATGAAAATACTTGATAGATTTCTGTTGTAATGTGTTGCAGCATGTAAATAATGTAACTTCTCTGCAATAAAAGCACATTTATATGAAATCTCTCTGCAGGCTTGGCTGGAGTTGTTTTCTGGATCTGAACTGAACTGGTTTCTCATCAGCCTTGTAAAATAACTGGCAATTAGTGGAAGAGATGATGTGATCATAGAATCAATCATAGAACAATCCAGGTTGGAAAGGACCCACAAGGAGCATCAAGTCCAACTCCTATTAGACACAGACAGGACAAAAACCTCAAGATCCCACGAGGTGACTAAGGGCATTGTGTTCCTTAAGGGAGCATTGTGTGATCATCAGCATGATCTGATCACAGCATTAGGATCTCTGCCTCAGGCTTGCTTGAGATCAGCCTTGAGCTGTGTGCTGTGTTCAGGGTTGCAGGGTGAGGAAAGAGCTCTCTTTTTCTGAGGGAGATCAAAATGTCAGGCTCTGTGATGCCTGTGATCAGGCTCTGTCATCTCTTCCTTTTCCAAGGGAGATTAGGATGACTAGCTCCGACTGAGAGGTATCCAAGATGTCTCATTCTAGGTGAGATGTGGGAGTCCACATAGGATGTGATTCATCCTATATTGGACATATTGCCACTGACAATGCCTCAGTCTTCTCTCCAGCTTCCCAACTTTTCAGCTGGCAAGGATCTCTCAAATCCCTCATCTTCCACCAGGAGTAAGGCAGAGCAGAGACAGGGCAAAATCCTTCACTTTGGAACAGAATGCGTAAGAGTCATTAGTATTCCCTCTTATATGGTCATGTGCAGAGAAATGATGCTTTCTTATCACCTGATGTCTTTTGGTCTCTCCTAGGAGCTGAGTGGGGACTTGACTGACCTGGAAGCTCCATCTGCTCCCTGTGTTGGTTGCACACTTGCTGTGCTTGCATGTAGACTCTCACTTGGTCCCTTGCACCCAGCAGAGGAGGAGCAGCCCCCATCAAGCCCAAACAATAACAGTTCCATGCTATTCTCTGCACTGAGAGCTGTCTGAAGGAATGAAGTGTAGCTGAAGTTGCAGCTAGAGCTTGCTCCAGCTCCATCTGCTTTGCTGGGATGAACATTCCAGCTCAGCACTGTGCCAGGAGCTGATCTGTAGGAGTCTGCCTCAGTCACCAATCTGTTGTCTGCTCCTTCCCTCAGTGTGGAGCTGTGATTTAGTTGCAGTCTGATGCAAAATGCAGGGAAGCCACAGGGAGGTTTTTCCACTGACTTGAGGAGGTTTAAATCAGGCCCCAAGGTGAAGGACAAATCCTTTCTTTGGGAGGCAGGATGTGCCAGGATGGTGAGGAGCTGGGAGAGCTTTAATCACTCCATTTTCCTCAGCTTTCTGACTAATGCCTGTGTCACTTAACAAGTTTGATTCACAATACAGTGACCTTGACAACTCTGCAGGCCTGACTAACTCCTTCTCGTGGATGAGTAAGTGCTCGGGAGATGAAGCAAGGATGGAACTGAAGTGATGTCATGGGAAGAGACTGGAAGAGTCAAAGTGACTTCAGGAAGGTATGGATGGCAGTTCCACTTGAAACTGATAGAGCTTTGAGACACTGGAAGAATACCTGGAATTAGAGAAATGAAGGGTGGCAGCATAGTCTCAGGTAAAATATGTGTGTAGTGAGGGGAATATTAAGGCTATTAATCATAGGTATGAAGTGCTAAATAGTACAGAATTATTCCAGCACTGGAAACTATTATCCCACACAGAATCATTAAGGTTGAAGAGACCTCTAAGCTCATCCAGTCCAAGCATCCCTAGCACTCCCAGGCCACTAACCCATGGCCCTAAAGGAGAGCAGCTAGATGTTTCTTGAACCCCTGCAGGGATGGTGACTCCAGCACCTCCCTGGGCAGCCTGGGATAAGACTTAACAACTCTTTCAGGGAAGAAATTCCTCCTTATATCTAATCTAAACCTCCCCTGGTGCAACTTGATGCCGTATCTTCTCATCCTCTCACTGTTAACCGTGGAGAAGAAACCTACCCCCAGCTCACTCCAAGCTCCTCTCAGGGAGCTGTAGAGAGAGCTAAGGTGTCCCCTGAGCCTCCTCTTCTCCAGACTAGATTAATGTGGATATGATGAATTTGGGGTCTCTAATTTTCCCTTGGCTATCCATCAAATGTATGGCTCACAATGCTAATGTTGTGGCAGATCATGCTGAATGGAGTGAGGCTTTAGGGATGCTCCAGACAGAGAGCTGGACAAGCAGGGAGTTGCTGAGCTTCCTTCTCTCACTGGGAAGGTGCCAATGCTACCTCACACCCCAACCCCCTCAGAACTCTAAGCACCCCTTCTCTCTGCCCCCAAAACAACACCTACCACTGAGCTCCTGAGCCACTGGAATGCCTTCTCTTCCTCCACAAAGGCTCCTGTGCCACAGCCCAGATGCAGCGTGATCACAGCTCCCCAGACACAGAGCTGGCCTGCCTGCTCTTGAAGCCAAACTTTTCCAGCCCTCAGCTAAATACCAGAGCCTTGCTTGGAGAGAATGAATGTCCATAAGCTGCTGTGCCCATGAATGTTGTGGTTTGCTCTGTGTGATCACTCTCCAGCCCAGAGCAACCATCAGTGTAGCAGAGCATCGTGGCTCCATCCCAGCACATACTCAGGTGAGCTCTGACCTCCTGCCAGATGTTTGCTTAGTTCAAATCTTTATTTAGCTCTCTGCTTAAATGTGCCAGGACACTACTCAGTGTCCTCACTTTCCTCAGCTTTGGGGAGGCCTCAGCTCCAGTACTGCATCCAGTTTTGGGCTCCTCACTCCAAGAGGGACATGGAGGTGCTGGAGAGGGGACAGAGGCTGCCAAGCTGCTAAAGGGCTTAGAACATAAGCCTGAGGAGGAAAGACTGAGGGATCTGGGCCTGTTTAGCCTGGAAAAGAGGAGCTTGAGGGGAGAGCTCCTGGCTCTCTCTACCTGAAGGGAGGTTGTAGAGAGGCAGGGACTGCTCAGTTCTCCCTGGTGCAGAGTGATAGGACAAGGGGAAATGGATGGAAATTGCCCCAGGGGAGGTTCAGGCTAGACATGAGGAGGAATTTCTTTGCTGCAAGGGTTGTGAGCCATTGGAACAGGCTGCCCAGGGAGGTGCTTGAGTCCCCATCCCTGGAGGGGTTTAAGAGCCAGGTAGATGTTGCATTGGGAGGCATCATTTAGCAGGTTGTTAGGGCTAGGACAAAGGCTGCACTGGTGATCTCCAAGGTCTCTTCCAGATGGAACTGTTCTAGGATTCTACTCCTGTGTCACTTCTGTCCTTCAGGAGCACAGTAATGGCACAGAGCTTCCAAACATGACTCCACAGCCTTGGGCCATGCTCCTTCACCGCAGTGCTGAGCTTCAACTGCCCAGGCTCCTCTCAGCTCTTGGGGAGACCTAGCCCAGGGCATCACGTTGGCATCCTGTCCTGGTGAAGGGGCTGAGTTCAGGGCAGGCAGGTGAAACACTCAAGCCTGCTGTAGAGATCACAGTGGTTCCCCAAGGGGATCAGCCTTCACCCCATCTCCCAGCCAAATCCCAAAGCAAGAGGAGCTGTGATTCTCCTCTGCTGCAGGGGTTGAGGATGAAAAGAAAGCAGCAGGAGAGAGAACTCCACTCTGCCAGGAGTGTGGGAGAGGTGAGGGAGGGAACTGAGGAAACCTGGGCAGTGTCAGCAGCTTGCTTTGCTAAGACTAGCCAAAAGAGGATCCATCTGAGCCAGCAGCTCCATCTCCATGTGTCCTTAGGTGCCCTTTACAAGCAGATCAAACCCATCTGTCTTGGAGTTGATCTCTTAGAGGTGGAGCTTAGCAGGAGGCTAATTGTGTCCCAAACTCCACATCTAAGAGATCAGCTCAAACACAGCCCCAAATCTTGTGTGCCAGCCTGGAAGAGGCTGCCCAGGCTTGGTCACTATCCTGCCAGGGAGAGCTGGTGCTCAGCACAGGCTTTAGTGGTAACAGATTCAATGATCTTAAGGGCCTTTTCCAACAGAAATGATTCCTGATTCCATGTTCATTTCTCTCCTAAAGATGAAGTGAAGGTTCAAGCTGAAGCATCCCTGCTAACCATGCACATGCCTAAAGCACAGCTAGGCTAAGAGCCACACCAAGAGCTCTAAAAGCAGGAGGTAAGTGCTCTGTGTGTTAACTTGGCTGTGATGCAGATGTGCTCCCTCAGCACTGCAGGCTGTACCTTCCCTCCAGTGCTGTCTGTGCAGTGCTCCAGATGTGAATTGAGCAAGTAAGAGGACAATCAGTCCATGGAGAGATGCTGCTTGGGAGAAATGGGACTCAGAAGCAAGTGGCAGTGGGGAGGGCTGGTGAAGTGAGGCACTGGGGAGGGAGCTGCTGCTTTCTGAGCTTTAGGCAGGAGCCTGTGGAACATCAAGAAGCTCTGAGACCTCAGCCTTGCTCTAGGAATCCTTTCTGGTAAGGAAAAAGCAATCTCCTCTCACCTCCTCTGCTAATCCAAGTCATCTTCTGTCTTGGTTTATTGGGGTTTACTGTCTGGCAGTGAGCAGGAAAGCTCTGGTGGTGTTAACATTCCCATTCAGACCTTTCCAGTGCTTCCCAAATGCTCCTGCCTTCTGCAGATGAGTGCTTTAGATGACTCTGCTGTTGCAGCTGCTGACTATAGGTAAGGTTCATCAGATAAGGCAGCAGCCTGAGGAGAGCCAAGATGTTTAACTGACAGAATTATTCCAGCACTGGAAACTATTATCACACACAGAATCATTAAGGTTGAAGAGACCTCCAAGCTCATCAAATCCAAGCATCCCTATCAATCCCAGGCCCCTAAGCCATGGCCCTAAGGAGAGCAGCTCAATGTTTCTTCTACCCCTGCAGGGATGGTGACTCCAGCACCTCCCTGGGCAGCCTGGGCCAAGACTTAACAACCCTTGCAGGGAAGAAATTCCTCCTTATATCTAATCTAAACCTCCCCTGGTGCAACTTGAGGCCATTTCCTCTCATCCTCTCCCTGTTAACCCTGGAGCAGAGCCCTACCCCCAGCTCACTGCAACCTCCTCTCAGGGAGGTGTAGAGAGAGCTAAGGTCTGCCCTGAGCCTCCTCTTCTCCACACTAGATTAACTGATGAATTCAGCCTCCATTTTAAATCCCAACAGAAACAGGAGCATTTTTTGAGCTAAACTACCTCGGCAAGCCCAGCTCTTCCCTCCCTCTAGCAACAGCAATCCAGCTTCCTTCCTCCTGGCAGAGCTGCTTGGAGACATATGTTCTTGGAGCCAACACACAGAGTGTTGCCATTAGGGGAGGAGTAAGGAGAGCTGGGAAAAGAAAACCCCACTGGTGTGGAGAGTCTCAGTGTGTGGTTCTTTTCCAGTGTGATTTTAAGAGGAAAAACTAGGGAGAGTGGTTGTAGCTGGGAGATGATGGCAGCACTGGAGCATCATCTCCTGTCTAGGGAATGAATTGAAGAGGTAGCTCATGAATTCCAGGTCCAGCAGTACATCAGCACAAAGAGTTTCAAAGGGCTGGCATTTTCTGACAGCAATAGGGAAGGCTTCATGGCAAAATATCTATCTATCTATCTATATCTAACCAGGTATCTGTGCTATTGTCCTGGCCTCTGTAGCTTAGCTTTTTGCCCTTTGAGTTGCTGCCTTCAGAAAGGTTTTCAAAGGCTTCCTGCAGCTCTTGCTGCTCTCTCCCACTAAGCCAGAGCTCTGCATGGCATTGCTTCTCTTCCACACAGCTAATGCTGAGCAAGTCAAGAGTAGAGATGGAAAAGGGATGCTGAGAACCTTTGTTGGTTAGGGAAGGAGCTGCAGGAGAAGCTTCCCTCAGGGCTTGCACCTCTGTGGCTGAATCAGAGGGAGATGCAGTTCTTGCCTCTCCTCCTCCTCCAGCCTTCAGTAATAATGCAGGGAAAGGTTGGAGATGAATAGTTTCTTGAATAGAAATGGGTATTTTTAGTTTCCCTGCTTAAAGGACTTGATGAGGTGCTAGAAAGCAGCTTTTTTTTTGCTGATGGGAATTAAAGAGCTGCAAAGAGGATCACAAAAGCATGAATCCTCAAGGCTCAGATACAATTAAAACTTGAGGCTGTGCAGATATTGAGAGCAAGAGTTGCTGTACAAAAATAACCTTGAGGAGGATACTTCCATGGCAGAGGAAGAGTTAGCTCACTCCTCCATGCAGCAACACACACATTCCTGCATTCAGGAATGGATTCCAGGGTGAACACTGTCAGTCTGCACTCCCAGCTTCAGGCACAAGGAAATCCACTGCCATCTGCACTGAATCCTTCAGAGAAGCTTGGGAAAGCCAAGCTGGCCTTTGTTATCCTCTTCATTCCTACAAAGCCATCCCTGTCACAGAGGCACCCACAGAGTGAGACAGCAACAGCTAGCCAAAATGCAGATGGATTGCACAGAAAGGCACTTGTCACTCCTCCTGACAAGCTTCCCTCATCACTGTGGATGTCACTTGGGAATAGAGAACTCCACAAGCAATTGTTAAGCTTTATGGAGTATTCCTCTTGGAAAGCTGAACCAGAATGTGCATGCACTCCCTGATAAAGGGAAAAGCTCCCACTCAAGGGCACCAAATGTATGGGGAGAGAGAGAGAGAGATATACTCAGCAAAGAGGAAGCTGAGGACTCCCTCAGTCCTCAGAGAGCATCCCAGACTAAGCAGAGGCTCCAGAGGGGCTCCTGGTAGACTTCAACCACCCCAATGAGCACTTCAACTTCCAAGCCTTTCTGGAGCTCTCTTTAAATCAGGTGCAAAACAACAACATCTCCAGCATCAATCTCTGTATTAATTAGTCCAAGCTGATATTTTTAAGCAGAATTCTCTGTGGGAGGCTCCATTTGCCCAGGAGAAGCTTCCTTCTCCTTCTTGATGATTTCTCTCTCTCATCCCTGGTGTTTGTGATTCTTGTTTGCTGAGAACATTACTAATAGGCACCAGGAAGGGACTAAAAAGGGGTAAACTAGCTCACAGCAAGAAGCTTGAAGTCTACCAGGCTGTAAAAAGGAGCTCCAAGGATGAGAGCAGACCCTCACAGCCCTATCTATGGATATATATTGGATAAAACTGCCTCTGAACTAATGTATTTCTTCTTTCTGTCAGCCTCAGGTGATGTGGGAGCCTGCTGTGAGTGCATCATGGGGCCATAGACTAGGGGAAACAACCAAATTGGGCCTAGCCTGTTTCCATCTAAAGACAGGGAAAACTTTGCTCATTGATGAGGCAAGAAAGAGCAATAGTAAAATGCTTTTCCTTGCAGAAACAAGGCTGCCAGCAGCCTGATCCTTGCCAGGGCTGCAGCATCTCTACCAATGGTCCCTGAGGCCTGCAGAAATCAGGCTCCTCTACAGAGTCTTTTCTTCTTTTCCTCTGTAAGTTTGTTAGGTTGAGGTTTGGGTCTGAAAGCTTTTTCTGTCTCTCTGTGTGTATTTCAGGGCATTTTGTGAAGTGAGTCTTCCTGGGGCCACATGGCACTCAGCAAGCTCAGTGTGCTGTCAGAAATTTGGGGTGAGATCACATCCTTTTTATCCTTTGGTCTAATTGCATCCTCCTTCCACCTGGAACAGGGAGCACTGCAATCCTGTCAATGTCATGGTTGGGTTCTTTGCTGGAGGAAGACAACTTGGAAATGCCAAGTGTCAACTTGTGTGAGCCCCAAAATGTGAAAGAGCAGGTTTCTGACTAAAGACAAGAGGACATGGCCTCAAGTCTCAGCAGAGGAGCTTTAGCTTGGCTGTTAGGAACAATTTGTTCCCTGGCAGAGTGGTTAGGCACTGGCCCAGGGAGCTGATGGAGTCACCAGCACTCCGAGGACATGGAGATGACTTGGGGACATGAGGCTGTTGGGTCAAGGGTTGAACTTGATGATCTTAGAGATCTTTTCCAACCTAAATGATTCTGTGTAGGTTCATAAAGAGGACATCAAACAAGGGGATAAAGGAACCATCCCAAGGCCATGGATTTACCTTACCCATGGTAGATCCAGCATTAGGTAGGCAACGTTTAATCTTAGGCTCTCTAAAATGAGTTGGTTGCACTTGATTAAAACCATGGTGGGATTTACCAAGCTTCATCCTTCTGTTTGTTCTACTTGAACAAAGCCAGCCTAAGGGGATTTCCTACCTGAAACAAAAAAAGAAAGGCTTGTTTTCTTGAAGGTGAAGTTCATTAAATCAAATCCTGACCTTTCAGAGTTTACCCTGCCTGAGCTTTCCTGCTCCCTGCACCTTCCAGAGCAGCTGCTGGCCCACAGCTCTCCCTCCTAACAAACATCCTTCCACCTTCCAGACCATTACAAGCTCCTCCTGGTAATTCCAGAGGGGCCTTGCCACTCATCAAAATGCAAACAACCCAAAGGGCATTTGTGGTACAACTCTTAGAACAAAGTGGCTTTGGTTGGCAAAATAAAACCATGTCTGCACTCACAGATTTTTGCCCTGTCAGGCCACATGTAGAATGGTAAGAACATCTGCACCTGCTCAGACACAGATCTAGGAGGTCTAAAACTGAGAGAGGCACAGTTAAGGAGGTAAGAGCCCTTCCAGCTTGCTGTGGTTTGTCCTCCTGTGCCTCTCCCTTGGCTCCATCCTGTTCCTCTCAGCCCAGTCCCAGAGGAGTAAGTTGTTGGAGTCTTTTTATAATGCTTAGTCCCTGGGGAAAATCTTCAACCAAACTGCTTTTCTGATCACATTTGCAATTCATCTGTGCTGGGAAGAGGATTCTATTAATTAAGCAATGGGGAAAAAGAAAAGCAATCCTGCTAATGATTGCCTGTGTTGTTAATGACCTTCATGTCTCTGCAGCAAGCCAAGCACTGATGCTCAGGAGCAGTGCATGTGCTGAGAGCTTTCTCACTCAGCTTTCTGTACATCTCCTCTTCAAATGGTGATTTTTTTCTCTTTCCTAAGGATTTCTACATTCAGGTGACAAATCAAGCTCCTCTTAATTGCCAAGTTGTCTGTGCTCCTTCACCAAGAGACACCTCAGCCAGCTTCTGACTCAGAGTAACCAGGCAACCTCTAGACTAGGAGGCAAAGAAAACCTGGAAGAAGAAGAAAAGGATCATTTCAATCTCTATTCAAATATTGGTCATCACAGACACAATGTTTGCTGTGACTCAAACCTTTTGAAGGGACATAGAAATGCTCAGGCTCCCAAAGATGCTCCAGCTGGAAGCTGCTGGGCAAACTGGAGCTCTGGCATGCTGATGCCTTCTGATTCCTGGCTGAAGTCATAGCAGGGAGAGAAGAAATTCCAAGCTGTTGTTTTTCCCTGGGGAGAAATCCCTTGATGGTCAAAGGCAAGCCTCTATAGTCCAAATTCCTGCCAGGCCAGATGATGAGCAAGGGTAGCTGCACAAGCCCAGCTGTGCTTTGAGTCTCTCAGGGCTATCCAAGGACCTGTTGAAGACCACAAAATCAGATTTATTGCCAAAAAAACCCCAACCCCAACCTTACAAATGACTATTTATGCATGTCCTGGACTTGCAAGTGCTGTATTTGTCCTGTGGCATGTGAAAAAGCCACAGGTCTGGGATGCTGTGACCCTGAAGCTCTCTGGGCAGGGTCACAGGTCTAGAGGTGCCAGGGATACAAAGCCCTTCCTTAGAGCCTCATCACTTGTCTTGGAGCTCTCTGGATGTGCTGCACTGCCTCCCAGCCCCCAGAAACCCCCCAGGGCTGCTGTGTGCCTGCACAGGGCCAGGAGCACTGCATCAGCCTCCTGAACACATGCACTGGGGACAGGGACATGTCTGGTGACATCTAGGGAGGCTGTGGATGCTCCAGCCCTGCCAGTGCTTGGCTGGGCAAACTGGGCTAGTGGATGCCATCCCTGCCCATGGCAGGGGTTTGGAGCTAGATGATCTTTGAGGTCCCTTCCAACCCAAACCATTCCATGATCTGTGGCTCCTTCAGGGAAAGGGAGACACACATGCAGATGTCCCTGTGCCTTCCCAAAAGAGCCTCCCTCCAAAATCTGCTGCTCCCAGGCTCTGGGCATCCCTCCCCTGGATGAGCACAACAGCAGAGCCCTGAGAATGGCATGGGAAAGCCATGGCTGCAGCAATGGGGCTTGCAGAGGCTCTGAGCTTTGCAGGGAGGCTTTCCAAGGAGAGGAGAGGGGCAGAGCTCCATCTGCTGCTGGATCAGCCCTGGCTGGCTCCAGCACACTGCTGCTGGGCACCTCTGGCCTCTTGATGCTTCCAGCTGCTTGATCCTCCCAGCATCCACTCATAGCTTGTGCTGCTGATGGAGCAAACAACATTTGAGATGAAGGAGTTGGAAGGGGGAGAGCCCTAGGAGATGTACACTGAACTGTTTGTAGCCTGACCTCAACCTAAGTGCTCTTGAGCAACTCAACACCATCTCCCCATGGCTGTGGGTCACCCTGCAGCTCAAGACTTCACAGAAGCTATTTCAGTGCTGATTTAATGCTTAATTAGGCACTCACTCCAAGCCAAACTCTAACCAGCAGGGTAGGGAACCTCAAGAGAGCTTTATTTGCACTTTCAGTGGCATTTCTCAGGGAAATCTGCTGGATCTGTGTGCTCTTCAGTGCTGACAGAAGCAGCTGAGTCAGATCAGGAGGTATTGAAGCCCAATTTCTTCCTCTAGAATCAACTAGAAAGGAGAAAGTTCCCTCCAGTGGTTTCTGAGCTCATTGCAAGGCAAAAGGAGAAAGATGTGGATGGCTGGGGCAGGGAAAAGGCCTTCTGGGGAATAGGATGGCTACAAAATCCTCCTCTCAGGGAGCAGTGGAGATGTGCCCAGCCCAGGGGGATGAGCTGAGCCCAGGGGGATGAGATGTGCTCTGTTGGGCTGGAGGTGGTAAACCCAGGGATACAAATAGAGAGGAAGGCTTGCAAAGCCAAGCTTTTAATAGGTGTTTAAATCTGCCATCCCTTCAGGGCCTCTCTGAGTACTTGAATTTCTCACCTTGAGCTGAGTTGCCTGCAGCTCCCAGGAGTGTGTCAGAAAGTACTGGCTAACTGTACCAAAGAGCTCTCAGGAGGGTTCCCCAAATCCTTCTCCCCATCCCCTGAGGTCAGAAGGAAGCAGGTTTGTTTAGGGAGGCACTGTTTGCTTTCCCAGCTGAGTGGCTCAGCCCCAGGTGAAGATGTGATGCTCCACAGAGAGGAGTGTGTAGGCTGGGACCAGCAGATGCCCAAATCATCAAGGCAGTTCCTCCAATCCAAATGATAAAGGCTGAATTGAGAGCTGTAATTAAACAGGGACTGTTCTTCATTAATCACTGTTTAGGGTTTTTTTTCCCCCCCTCTTTGTTTCATTCTTCACTTTGACAGAAGCAAACCGCTAGAGAGGAGCTGGAGCAGAGCTGAGCATCAGGGGCTGAGCTGGACCTTGCTCACACATCTCCTCCATTTCCACCAGCCAAGTAACACCAGTGGAGCTAATCAGCTGCCAAAGCAAGCTGAATTTGGACTTTATCCATTCTGCCTGAGATGGACATGGCAAGAGCTACTCATCATCTCCAAGCTGTTAGTTGTGTGCTGGCAGAGGCACTACCTGGGAGCTGCAAGGCTGAATGTCCCTGGGGGTCATCCCAGGGATGAAGCTCTCTCTGAGTGGAGAATCAGCTAGGTCTATTTAATCTGAGAATCTTAGCTTTTCATCTGGAAAATCCATGCCCATGGGGACAGAAGGAGTGGAGTTGGTTACAAGTGATGCTCTTGGCCCTCTCTCCCCTCACAGCTGAGGGGTGAGCACCAGCTGTAGCCCAGCATTGCTGTTCCAACCCCCCCCCCCCTTGAAGAGCAGTCTCAGCTGTCACCACATGTCCCCTGCAAGGGCCACATCTCTCCTGGAGCTCCTGCCCACCTCTTCCTGTGGTGTGTTCCCTCTCTTCCTCACTTGCAGCATCTTGGCAGCGTGATGCTTTCTTTGCATGGGGTGGCATTGGTCCTCCAGCACCTTCTGGAGTGCATCTGGTGTTGGTTGGGCTCCTGTCCAGTGTAGCAGGAGAAGGCACAGGGATGCCAGGTGAGGAACTGGCAGGGTAAGGAGCTCCCAGTAGCCCTGGGGAGCCCCAAGCCCCAGAAATAGCCAAGACACCCCCTGTAACATCTCCTTCCTGCAGGAGGCTGTGTGATGGCAGAAATCCTCCTTCTCTGCTGTGAACTCCTCTGCTTAGCTCACCAGCAGATGGTGTAGTCTCAGCTCAAGTTCTAAAAGAGGAAAAAGCATCATTATTCCTGCAGGAGAGCCTGGATGCTACTCACATCTCCCCAACACACACACACACACACTGAAGGATGCTGCTAGGCAGCAGGCACAGGCAAGAGCATTCCTTGTGCATGCAGGCAGCAGGAATGGCTGTGGCTGACACAAGCAGAGCTAGGAAAGCCTGAGGCAGTGATGCAGGAGCTCAGCAGTGCTCAGTTTGCCAGGGATGCTCCTGGTGCTCCTGTGTGGAGCATGCAGCCCAGCATGGAGAGCTGGCTCTGCAGCTAGCTGCCCCTTGGGTGATGGCAGTGGGATAATCCCCATCCTGGGCCTGAGAACTTCCCACTTAGCTGGAGATGAGCTGGAAAAATGCTCTCTGCTCTTTCCTTAGGCCAGGGGAGAGCTGTAAAGTCCTGTGGCTCTCCTCTGCCTTGGATGGGGCAACTTAGGACCATGGATTAGTGGTATGGGAGTGCTAGGGATGGATGGACTTGATGAGCTTAGAGGGCTCTGCCCTGTGAACTCTTGCCTGCTGAACCCACAGCACTAAGTGTATTTGAGTGATGTACTGAAAGAGTGGAAAGCTTAGACCTGACAGAGGCAGCAAAATAAACCCCAAAGCTGTTGGCTGAACCCAACCAAAAGGGCACTGTGAAAGGCTCAGGGTGGGTTTGTGCCACTCTAGCTGTGTCCCCAGCCAGGACACAGCAACCTGAGGTCACAGCTCTCCTGGCTGTGTCCCCAAAACTGCCTGGGGGAGGTGACAGAGCCCTTGATCAGCACAGGAGACCCCCCAGCACATCCTCATCCCTCCCATCCCAACAGCTGCAAGAGTTGCATGGGGGTTACAGGAGAAAGAATCTTAGTAACATGAAGCCAACAGTCATTTTTCTCCTATTGCTCTGGGCAAGATTAAATAAGGAGCCAGAGTTTTGGGAGGTAAAAGCAGCTAAGTGATAACTGGGTTTGATTCAGAAATGAGGAGTTTGAGGGGCACAAGGCCAAGCTCTCCCTTCTCTCAGCTGAGAGGGAGTTCACTGCCCAGGGGGAATCACCACTGCCAGGGACAAATAGGTGAGGGAAAACCTCCCCACTGTGCCTGAGAGATTGCTGCCTGTGCCCAGCAGTTCCCTTGGAATACCAATATTGGCTGCTTCTCTCTTGCAAATAGCTGAGGCTGCTGCTGCCCCTGAAGCCTGCAGGATTATCTTATCAGCAGCCAGCAGCTGGAAGGGATCAGAGCCTGGCCAGGCATCCCACACCTGGGGAGCCTTTGTGGCAGCCAAAACCATTAATTGCTTAGAAATGGAACAGCAAAAGCCTAAAATCACACACACACACAGAAAGAGATGAAAGGGAAGAAGCAGGGAGGGCTAGGAACTTGTGGCCTGATCCTGCTATCAGCATCAGCACATTGTGGAGAGTGAGTGCTGCAGTTGGCAAAGGGCAAGGGGGGGGTGGAGACCCCAGGGAGCAGATCTTTTTGGCAAGCAATAGCCCTTTAGCAGCTAGCAGCCCCGTTTAATTTGCATCTATTTAACTGGGGGAAGCTAGCAGCAGATGCAGGAAGCTTTCTGAGAGGATGCTGGACAGCCATGCTGTTAGCTTCCCTCCCCAGGAGAAGGCTCCCAGCAGGGATAGAGCTCCCTGGCATGTAGCTCTGAGGGTGAGGAGGAGCAAATGTTGTGTGGCTCCTCACACCAGGCTGGGCTCTGGCTGTCTCCACATCTCCCTGTGCTGTGGAGTGGCAAAGGATCAGCATTTCTCAGCTCCCTGCCCTGCACCATCTCCAGATGCCCAAGGCTCCTGCAGGAAGCAGCTCAGCTCTCCACAGCCAGCAGCAGGATGCTCAGCAAGCCCAAGCCATGTGAGTTCTCCTGGGCAGGGTTAGGCCTGCTCCATCTTCTGCTGTGAATCACTAGGTGATGGTTTGGGTGATGGGAATTGTGGCAGCAAAATAGGGAAAAACATGGGAAACCTGACAGTTTTAGCTTGGCTTTCATGGACTCCATGCTCCTTTGGGTCCCTTCCAGCTCAGGGCAGTCTGTGATGCTGGACCACAAGTGCTAAGAGTGCTGCTGAACACCAAGCTGCCTGGGCACACACTGACAAGCTTCTCTCCTTGCTCTCTGTAGGGAGCAATAGCCCAAAGAGATGGCAGAGGATAAATGGGGGGGATTGCCTGTCAAACCCCAAGCAGCTAGGCCTGGAAGATTCATTTTTTTGGCTATGTCTTCTCATTTTGATTCCCTGAAACTGATTTTGCTTGAGTGACAGATTTTGCAGCCCCTTATTCCTAGCTACAGCAGGAAAAGAGCCCTGCTAAAGCCACACAGTGCTTCTGGCATCCCCTTGGTTCAGATGGGCCCATCTCTTAGCTTAGCCTGCCTGCAGGCCCCAAGTTGGTTAACTTCTTGCTGGAATAATTCATCTTTAATTCCCAAGCTTTGCCTCTTTTAATTCTCTCCCATGAAATGATTCAGGCAACTAGGGGAAATTGCTCACTCTCCTTATTTGTGCTGCTCAGACTTGTTTAAGAGGAGCTGGGCACTGATGCTCTGCTTCTGTACAGAAGGCTAAGAGCTGCTGTCTCACTGCCTGGACTTTCCTTGCTGCTCTCAAGGCTTCAGAGGTCCCTAACAGTGTTGCTTGCCATTGCTGTGGGTGTGAGATGGAGAGCCAGGCTATTTCCATGCAAAGAGAGGACCACATCCTGAGCATTGTAGCTCGTGTCCTCTTGCAGGCAACAACAGTTCTGTTGTCCTCAAGATACCAGCTAAGCCTAAACATTATCTGTCCCAAAGCTGTCAGTGAGGGTTTTGTCTCTGCTGAACCAACAGTGACATCCAGTGGTGCTCTAGGTGTAGCCAAGGAAAGGGAAAGGTTTCCCTGGGACAGGCTGCAGGAATTTGACACCCAATGTGACTTGCTTTAAGATAGAATTATAATCCTTGCCTTTCCCTCTGGCTTCCTGTTGCCTTTCCCTCTGGCTTCCTGTCGCCTTTCCCTCTGGCTTCCTGTCGCCTTTCCCTCTGGCTTCCTGTCGCCTTTCCCTCTGGCTTCCTGTCGCCTTTCCCTCTGGCTTCCTGTCGCCTTTCCCTCTGGCTTCCTGTCGCCTTTCCCTCTGGCTTCCTGTCGCCTTTCCCTCTGGCTTCCTGTCGCCTTTCCCTCTGGCTTCCTGTCGCCTTTCCCTCTGGCTTCCTGTCGCCTTTCCCTCTGGCTTCCTGTCGCCTTTCCCTCTGGCTTCCTGTCGCCTTTCCCTCTGGCTTCCTGTCGCCTTTCCCTCTGGCTTCCTGTCGCCTTTCCCTCTGGCTTCCTGTCGCCTTTCCCTCTGGCTTCCTGTCGCCTTTCCCTCTGGCTTCCTGTCGCCTTTCCCTCTGGCTTCCTGTCGCCTTTCCCTCTGGCTTCCTGTCGCCTTTCCCTCTGGCTTCCTGTCGCCTTTCCCTCTGGCTTCCTGTCGCCTTTCCCTCTGGCTTCCTGTCGCCTTTCCCTCTGGCTTCCTGTCGCCTTTCCCTCTGGCTTCCTGTCGCCTTTCCCTCTGGCTTCCTGTCGCCTTTCCCTCTGGCTTCCTGTCGCCTTTCCCTCTGGCTTCCTGTCGCCTTTCCCTCTGGCTTCCTGTCGCCTTTCCCTCTGGCTTCCTGTCGCCTTTCCCTCTGGCTTCCTGTCGCCTTTCCCTCTGGCTTCCTGTCGCCTTTCCCTCTCGCTTCCTGTCGCCTTTCCCTCTCGCTTCCTCTCGCCTTTCCCTCTCGCTTCCTCTCGCCTTTCCCTCTCGCTTCCTCTCGCCTTTCCCTCTCGCTTCCTCTCGCCTTTCCCTCTCGCTTCCTCTCGCCTTTCCCTCTCGCTTCCTCTCGCCTTTCCCTCTCGCTTCCTCTCGCCTTTCCCTCTCGCTTCCTCTCGCCTTTCCCTCTCGCTTCCTCTCGCCTTTCCCTCTCGCTTCCTCTCGCCTTTCCCTCTCGCTTCCTCTCGCCTTTCCCTCTCGCTTCCTCTCGCCTTTCCCTCTCGCTTCCTCTCGCCTTTCCCTCTCGCTTCCTCTCGCCTTTCCCTCTCGCTTCCTCTCGCCTTTCCTTAGTGATTTATAACCTTCTCCATAATATTCTCTTTAGTCTTTCTGCCTACTCTTTTCCCATTTCCCTTTCTTTTTCTACCTTTTGGATTCAGGTTGGCTCAGTTGAGTTTTCTTTCCTCCTTCAGACTGGTTCCCTGGCTCAGCTCCCAGCCTGTTCCTGTCTCCTCCTGCCTTCCTTATCCCTTTCCATTGATTTTCTTGTAGGACTTCACTTCCCTGCCGTTCCCAGTCTGGATAATCTGGGTAGCTTCTGTAGTTAGCTTTAGATTCCAGCTCCTTTCCTCTTCCCTGGCCAAGTGTCTCCCTTTCTCCAGCCCAATCCCTGTGCTCACCCTCTCTTGCCCAGGCTGCTCCCTCTCGTCCTGGGGCTGGAGTGAGGGACTGAGAGGATGGAGATCAGGTGGCAGAGCAGCAGAATCCCACCCTGGGATTCAGTGAGATCCTTATGGAAGGAGCAAGCAGAGGGAATTGCAAAGGTTTCCTCTGTGCCAGCTCACCAGCAGCCAGGACACTGAGCTCTGCTGAGCTCTGCTAGGTCCCAAAGGATGTCAGGTCCAGCTTTGCCATGGACAGGAATGGCACCTAGGGACATCAAGGGATGTCAGGCTCCATCTGGTATGGATCTACCACTCCCTAGCTTTGCTGAGGAGGAGTTATGTGCCAGGGGCACACGTAGGAGCATTCCCTGCTGGTTGTGAAGCCAACACTCAGTAAGGAAAGCACTTGAAGTCCTCCTCCCTCACTCCCCATGCCCTTGCTCCTGCAGGATAATGGGCAAAGTTAGGGGCATTTTAATTGCCCTTTGTGAGGCATGAAGCTCCAGCGAGCTGTGAATGCTCTTCTTTCCAGGGTAATTCCAAGGAGCTATTTGGAGCTGTATGATGCTCTTCCTTCTTTGCTTGCTTGCTTTTTCTTCTCCCTTCTTTCCTTGCATGATTCAGCCATCCAATTCCTTCTTTGAAATGTAAATGAAACAGCTATTCCATCAGATCTAGTCAGCAAATCATCAATGCTCTTATCTCTAATAGCCTAAGCACACATTTAGGGAGGGGGAAAAAATCCTCTAATAGGAGCATATTTTTCTCTCAGAAATGTCCTTCTTGATTATATTTAATTAAAGGCAGGAAAAAAAAAACAAACCCGATTTTTCCAGTTATTTTCTGACAGATCTGGCTTTCTGCAGGAAAGGGAGGAAACCTCTTCAACAGGAATTAAAAGCAAGAAAGGAGCAAAACTGCAGCTTTTTCTGCTGCTTGCATGGAAGAAGTGGCAATGCAAAATTAGGACACACAATATGCTCTTTCCCTGCTATCTTCTACCCAGTTGCCAACTGGCTTAATCTTCCATCAGCAAATAATTTTCCCTTCATTAGAGTTCCCTCTGCAATACCTCCTGCCTCAGGAGCCCAAGCTTTCCTCTTGGGCCAGCAGTGAGCTTCTCTGTGCAGATTGCAGCAGTTGCTGGAGCTTAGGCTCTTGTCTAGACAGCTATCTGCATCCAACCATCACACAGAGAGAGATTTGCCTTCATTTCTCCCTGTTTTCCTTGCTGGGGTCGAGGCAGGGTTGTTAGAGTCACCTCTGAAGCTGGGATGCTCCCTGACTTGTGAGGACACAGGCAAGCTGGAGGTTGGGATGCACTTGGCACAGCTCATAGGCTGCAAGGGGTTAGTTTTGGCTCAGCACATCAGACAGGCATTAGAGGGATGGGAGCTTGCTGTCAGCTCTTCCTTAGAATCCTAGATGGTTTGGGTCGGAAGGGACCTCTGGAGCTCATCTAGTCCAACCCCCCTGCAGTGGCCAGGGACATCCCCAACTAGAGCAGCTTGCCCAGAGCCCTGGCAAGCCTCACCTGGAATGCCTCCAGGGATGGGAACTCAACCACCTCCCTGGGCAAACCTCCTCTTCCTGTCGCCTTTTCCTCCTCTTCCTTTCGCCTTTTCCTCTCGCTTCCTGTCGCCTTTTCCTCTCGCTTCCTGTCGCCTTTTCCTCTCGCTTCCTGTCGCCTTTTCCTCTCGCTTCCTGTCGCCTTTCCCTCTGGCTTCCTGTCGCCTTTCCCTCTGGCTTCCTGTCGCCTTTCCCTCTGGCTTCCTTCCTTTCGCCTTTCCCTCTCGCTTCCTTTCGCCTTTCCCTCTGGCTTCCTGTCGCCTTTCCCTCTGGCTTCCTGTCGCCTTTCCCTCTGGCTTCCTGTCGCCTTTCCCTCTCGCTTCCTGTCGCCTTTCCCTCTCGCTTCCTGTCGCCTTTCCCTCTCGCTTCCTGTCGCCTTTCCCTCTCGCTTCCTGTCGCCTTTTCCTCTCGCTTCCTGTCGCCTTTCCCTCTCGCTTCCTCTCGCTCTAGGCAGTCCAGCCTGCTCTAGGCTTCTCATCGCTGGAGGCAGGAGAGGGCTGGCTGCCTGAGCACCACAGGAGGAAGCAAAGCACCTAGCCATCAACATGGCCAGGATGGAAAGTCATTACAAATGTCTTCAAGATGCTCTAGAACATCCTCATCCTGACATGGGCCCACTTCTTGCTACACACCTTGCACTTGCTGAGCTTTTAGCAAGAGGGAAGTCTCAGCAGGGTCTTGGAGGCCAAGTTTTGGTCTCTCCTCACATGCCAAAGCAGGTGAAGGAAGTTGCATGAGCACCAAGCAGCCTGTGGTTGCCTTGCTTTGGTGCTGGCTATGTTGAGTGTTGTCCTGGTTGGACTTGAGGATCTTAGAGGTCTCTTCCAACCTTCATGCTTCTGTGAATAGAGATCATTTGTATGCCTGCTCCCTTCACTATGTCACCTTGAAGGGAAGTTAGCTGGGGAAAGGCTATATCCTGGAGGAAGGTAGAAACCAAAAGGGGTGATGCCATGGCATGTGAAATCCCAGAGGCTCTTCCCTGTGTTTCCTGGCTCTGGTATCAGGGTAGCTCACTCTGTTTCCATAGCATCAGGGCTCCTCTGGCAGCACATCTGGTTAAGATCTTTTTTTTCCTTAAATCCAGGAATCCAAAGGCAGTAACACGTGAATGAAATACCTTACAAAGAANCCTCTTGCTCTAGGCAGTCCAGCCTGCTCTAGGCTTCTCATGCCTGGAGGCAGGAGAGGGCTGGCTGCCTGAGCACCACAGGAGGAAGCAAAGCACCTAGCCATCAACATGGCCAGGATGGAAAGTCATTACAAATGTCTTCAAGATGCTCTAGAACATCCTCATCCTGACATGGGCCCACTTCTTGCTACACACCTTGCACTTGCTGAGCTTTTAGCAAGAGAGAAGTCTCAGCAGGGTCTTGGAGGCCAAGTTTTGGTCTCTCCTCACATGCCAAAGCAGGTGAAGGAAGTTGCATGAGCACCAAGCAGCCTGTGGTTGCCTTGCTTTGGTGCTGGCTATGTTGAGTGTTGTCCTGGTTGGACTTGAGGATCTTAGAGGTCTCTTCCAACCTTCATGCTTCTGTGAATAGAGATCATTTGTATGCCTGCTCCCTTCACTATGTCACCTTGAAGGGAAGTTAGCTGGGGAAAGGCTATATCCTGGAGGAAGGTAGAAACCAAAAGGGGTGATGCCATGGCATGTGAAATCCCAGAGGCTCTTCCCTGTGTTTCCTGGCTCTGGTATCAGGGTAGCTCACTCTGTTTCCATAGCATCAGGGCTCCTCTGGCAGCACATCTGGTTAAGATCTTTTTTTTCCTTAAATCCAGGAATCCAAAGGCAGTAACACGTGAATGAAATACCTTACAAAGAAAAGATATGCTCTGCTACTTTTATGTTGGAATAAGGATGCTGCACCTGCAACTTTCCCTTGGTTTTTTGCTGTCTGCAAGATGTAGAATCCTCATCTCCCATCAAAGATGCTATGATTGCTGATAGCTGGAGTGGAAATTTGCCATGGGTTATGGGAAATGGGTGGAAGAATAGCTTTAGATTTAGCACAGCACCCTGGGTTTTGTGTCTTATCATTGTGTGTCTTATAGATACTGCACAGACAGACACAGTAAGGGAAAATCCCTGCTCAGTCTTGCTTCTAGGCCCAATGAAACATGAAATAATGAAGGAATGGCAGGATGGCAGAGATGCCTTCTCATATTTTCAGCCTATGGCTTGGATTTAGGTACTTCTGGGTTGCAAAAACCAGAAGCCTCATCACCCTCAGCCCTGCCTGAAGAAATAATCACCCTCAGAGCACTTTTGGTCTCACTTCTCCAAGAGCTAGCCCAGGCTGATGATGCTCAGCCAGCTGCCATAGTGAAACAGGAGAACTTCACAGTTTGGAAGTATGGGGAGGTGTTAAAAGTGCTCAGTTTGTGTCTCCAGGTCCAGGATGTGGTTAATCATTTACAAACAGCTCCAAACTGTATATTTCAGCTCCATCATAGCACTTTGGACTCAACCTATACATTTTTTTCTTGGCTTCTCTGCTTTCCTAAGACACTGTGCTTTCCCACTGCTGTCTTCCTCCAAATCTAGGACCTTTTAATCAAAGAAGGAAGCTTTGTATTGTAGCAGGCAGCTTATCAAGTGGCTTTTACCAAGCTGAGCCACTTATTTGTAAGCCTCTCTATTAGGGAGCTACAGCTAAGCCATTTGTGAACTGGGCAAGGGCTGAGGGCTAGAGCCCAGGCTCTGCTCTCAGCCACACTCCTGCAGCTTTGGAGCAAACCTCCTGAAGTTGAGAGCTGGATGTATAAAAGCTGGAAGAACCCCTGCAGCCATCATCCCTTTACCCAGCCCAA
This sequence comes from Bucco capensis, assembly GCA_013396975.1. NCBI lineage: Eukaryota > Metazoa > Chordata > Aves > Piciformes > Bucconidae > Bucco > Bucco capensis. The sequence goes on along the minus strand of VWZO01008818.1, from coordinate 114,758 downwards.
GGTGCAGGTGTTTCTTCTCTAGAGCTTCCTGCCCCTGCTGAGGGAGAGACTCCAGGCAGAGGGAAACAGGAGCACCCCTTGGATCTCCAGCACCCTTTTAATCTGGCAGCAGGATTAAGATGTTTTCCAGTTTAATGCTGATCATATGGCCCCTGCTTGCAGCTCCTCTCTGGGGCTGCTGTGGCGTGACAAGGTGCTGCTGAGAGGATTAGGGAATTGGGCAGGTCCTTTCAGGGCAAAAGGCCTCCTGGTCCTTCTCCAAACACCACAACTTCTTCTCCTAAAAATCCAGTTGCCCTGCCAGTACAACCACAAGCACTGAGATAGCTTTGGTGCAGTTCAGAGGCCACTCAGCCAAGTGCTGCTCACTGTGTGCTCTCAGGTGCCCAGGGGATGGCCTCATGTCCCCCAGCTCAGCACTGACAATCCCCTTTGGCATCCTGCTCCCAGCCCAGCAGGGCATACCCCACACATGTGCCTGCTCTCTTAGGACACTTGTCCCTTTGCCAAGCTGGGATAGAGATGTTGCTCTGTGGTATTACTAGCTCCTTNCTTGGTGAGGCCTCTGGGAAGCTTGGGTTCAGGATTGTGCAAACATGGATTAAACTCTCCTTACGGGTCAAAACATCTGTCTGTGCCATTTGGAAGGAGCTGTTGGGCTCATGGAGCTTGCTAAGGGCTTAGGCACCATGATGAGAGGCAGAGACACTAAATCAACTTGGAGAATTAAACTCTTTCCTTAGAAATTAGCTGTTGCCACTTTCCCAGCTGATAAATTTAGCCAATGTTTTGGGTTTTTTTACAAGATCTTCCCCTAAGCCTCTGTTAAATTGAAGTGAGGATTTGGAGCTTGTGCAAGAGCATGATGCAAGGTTTTGGGGTCTTTGTCAGCAGAACTGATTGGCAGCCTGAGGCAGAAAGAACTCATTAGAGTGGGAAATACAGAGATTATTTGCTTCTTGTGTTCCAGTGATTTTAGGGAGGGAATTGTCTATGCTTCAAACTTGTTCTCCCTTTCCTCCTCTTTCCTTTCCCATGCATATTTAGGTGCTTCTAGCTGATATTTTTAGTGCTTCTTTATTGCAATGGATATGCCTTTTCATCTCCTTTGAAAAGAGAAAGACTACTTCTGTATAGCTTGGGAAGATGTGCCTGAAAGCTGCTGGCAACAAGCACTTTGTATCATCCATGGCCCCAAGCAAGCCTAAAGCTGCCAAGTGTGGGGTGAGCTGAGGGTTGCATTGCCCTTGGACATGGCTGAGCACAGAAGCTCTGCTCAGGGCTGCTCCTCCCAGGGCTCTCTGCTCCAGTGCTCTGAGGGTAGGAGAGGTCCTCATGCTTCCAAATGGCACTTTGGGGAAGAATTTTCCCTGGAGAGTCAGCTATGACAGGGATCTCAGGAGACCCTGCCCTCTCTGACATCCACTATGACTTGCTCCTCTTGTGTAAGCTAAACTGAGAACCTGACAGGAGCTCCACGGTCATGGTTCTGAGCCAAAATCCATAGTCAAGCTAAGCTAGCAAAGACATGTGTCATTTTCTGTAAAACAAGGGAAATCATGTGGCTTGGTGTAAGAGAAAGAGAGATTTGCCTAGACTCTTTTGAGTCCTTGTGGCCCAGTGATTTAAAGTAAAAACCTTCTCAAGTGTTCTTTGGAAAGAGAGGATGCTGTGAGCCTCTCCTCCCTCTTCATTACAATAGAGGCTAAAAACAAAAGATGGATTGATAGCTTTATGTATGCATAGCTTATTTGTGCATGGGTTTTTTGCAAGGCTGGAAGAGCATTTGACAGGATGAAGCACCTCTGTGTCACTCTGTCGATGGCCATGGGGACAGCAAAGGGACAGAATCTCCTCCTGTAGAACAGGAGGTCAGACAATGCAGTGTAGAAACTCCACAGCATTTCCCCAACCCTTGAAGCCTCCCTGAAGGATCAGTATGCATCTGTTTGGTGTGACACTGGGGAAGACACAAGCCTCCTTTCTGGTCCCCCTGATGCTGTTTCTCTCTGTGGCTTCACATGGAAGCACTTTGGTTTCTTTACTCCTTGAGCTTTAGAGTGGCTTTTGTTGTTGTTTCCTCCATCTTTGCAGCTCAACAGCTCCATTCAGTTGGAAAGAAAGACAATGGATGTCAGCACTTCAAATTCCCCCTCTTGAAGAGGAGAAGAAGGAGTCAATAAGCAGCTGCCACATGCACGAGCCTCCTGTGAGGGCTTTTCTCAGGCTCAGCAGGGGAAATGAGTTTTCAGGCAGGCTGTGTAATCAGTGATTCTCTGGGAGACAAAAAAAAGAGGGCAAACAGACTTAAACATCCACACGGAAGAAAAAAAAAAAGCAGCCATGAAATAACAGTATCCACAAAGCTTTGAGCAATGCCCTTGGCTGTGCAAAGAGACAGGGATGCTCCTGGGTGCCTGTGAGGAGAAAAGGAAGACAGCTGTGCAAAATAAATATGACTTCACTGCTGCTAGAAGCCTCAACTCTCTCTCAGCTAATCAGGGCTTGTCATAGAGGGGGATTATGTTTTTTTGGGTAGAGGCAAATGCCAGGAGGCCAGTGTGGGGGTTGGTGAGCTCAGCAGAGGTGTGGGCTCAGCACGCTTGCTATTCCAGTCACGAGGCAGCAGCAGTTTATTCTGGAGTTCATTCTGAGGAGGTAATGACTAGGAAAATGACAAAGAAAACTGTTACTGACCATTAGTGAGCAATCACTCTGTCATATTACCAAGATAATTTAGATAAATGTGGGCTTGAGCTGTCTCCAAGGGAGACAGGATGCTGATATCATCCATAGGGCTGCTTTTTAAAGCTTTTTTCCATTTGATGAATATATATATATCTTTTTTTTTTCCTTTTTTTGTGCCTCAAAGGCACAGACTAGTTCCCCAGATCTTCCTGATGGCAATAGTAATAGCTCATTTCAGGGCTGTCAGGGTTGCTGGGTGGTAGAGAGCATGAAGCTGCAGAGTTTTGCAGCAAATATGGAAAGCTCTGTTTGGAAACAGAAGGTATTTAATAAATGAATGGAGAGCATTCCCTGCTTTTCCTTCAATTGGCTCCCATTATTTTAGCAGCTGCTAATTATGCAGTGTTGATATTTAGAGAAAGAGTAACAGATTTCTCTGTTCCAGCTGGATAACCAGGCTTTTAGAGCATGTCCTTCCACCAACATTGGGCTGAACTTCTCCTGTGTCTTTTATTTTTTTCCCCTCCTCAGGCTGTATGAGGTTAAATTAAAAGGTGGAGAAATTCAGTTGAGAGAACTAAATGATTTAAATCTAGTTGGCAAAAGTAGTTTCACTACTGTCATCATCAGAGGTAGGAGCTGCCCTGGACCAGCTTAGTGTCAAGGCATGGATCCATAGCACACAGACTTGGAAGATGCCAACACTGGGATGCCTACATCCTGTAAAATAGGGGATTTTCCATGTTGTAGCACAAATACCACCTCCTTCTCCAAAAGTATATAGTTTTACAGGAAGGTTTTGCATCTAAAATGAGATATTCATGTGCAGGGAACCCAGCAAGGCAGCACTGGCACAAGGCAATCGTGCCTAGGTTGTGGAAGGGATATAAAGGGATATCTTAAATNGCTTAGAACATAAGCCTGAGGAGGAAAGACTGAGGGATGTGGGCCTGTTGGCTAGCTGAGAGTGCTGCTGCTGGAGGGATGTGGGCTGGCCATCTGCAGCTCTGGGCATACATGACCCAGTGTGGCAAGAGAAAAACTAGAGGCTTGATTTTCTTCTATGAAATGAAAAGGATTCTGTGTTCTGAGCAGCTGCTACAACATCATTTTGGGTTTCTGCCAACAGATCTCCTCCCTGCAAAATCTTCCTCTTCCAAAAAGAGGAGGAAAAGCTAAACATCAGCTTTTGGTCACGATTTTCTAAGTCAGCTGCTTGAGGACATGAGGATGGAGCAGTGTATCACAGCAAGGCCTTAGCTGCTTGCCTTAGTCTCTCTGGGGCTAACCATCTCCCCAAGATCCCTAAAGCAAAAGGATCTGTGGGAAGTGAGTGAGTTCCCATCCTTGCTGCATCGGGCAGAAGATAAGGTCACAGCAAGACCAAACAGGATCACTTTCAGATCAAATATGTGTAACAACATCAGCAAAGAGTTTCTTTGGTTCAAGATAACTTCTGGAGGAAGGCAATGAAAGTCCTGAGAGTGATTGCCAACTAGAGCTGCAAGATAACCACAAAAGCAGTGTAGTAAAGGTTATCAAATAAACACAGATCCTCAGGAAATTCCAGCTGTCAGGTGTAAATCTTCCTGTAGTTGAAGAGGGACATTCCTGGCACAAAAAGAGGACCTGTTCTTGCCTCCAAGGCAGTGTCTGGGTCTGCACAAGCAACCCCAGCTCTAAATACATATCCCCTCCCAGGGTAAGAACTTGCTTTCCACTCACACAAGCTCTCAGCAAATCATCTTTAGCCTCTGCTTTCAGGGGATACACCAAAAGAGCCAAAATGTTGACACCAAAGCATCTCCTTAGCCCTGGAGCTGGTCCCCTTCAGGCTGGTGACAGTGTCAGGAGCTGATGGCACAAGCTTTACAACAACCCAGGGCTCCAATCCAGCTGCTCAGTGTCCTGCCTGACTCCTTATCTCTCAGGTGACATTGATTGCTCTGCATCCAGCATCAATCTTCTGGCATTCTGGACTCTCCACAGATAGAGATCTCTCTGCTTTAATTTATTGGACTGACATTTGGTGCTGCTATTAAAGAAAATGGGAAAAGGAAGAGCTGAATGCCAGAGTTCATCAGAATAGTCAATGACTGAAGCAGAAATAACTATCTGGAGCATAAATAGGGTTGTTTGATGTAAGAGGGAGATGTATTGCTCTTAGCTTTGCATGTAGGGAGCAGACCATTCACTTCTCATTGCATTTAATTTTACCATGGGGAAAAATTTAATGTGACTTATGAATAAGATCATTATAATCATGATTACTGAGCAAGAGGAGAGGAAAGTTTGCCAGGAACTGAGCAATTTCTGTTCCTTGGCCTCCTATTCTATTTACTGAATGATAATAATGTCATTTGGAAAACAAATGAAGGCTAACATTAGCCTTGCTAAAGAGAAGACCAAACCTGCTATTAGGCAACATTTGCTCCCAGGTTGTTAGAAATCATGCTCCATATGTTTCAGCATTTCTAGTTTTGCTGATGGAAATATCTTTCTTTTTACAGAACTGGCTTAAACCTCATGTCCCAGAGATCCATCCAGACACATGTCCTCCTTCAGATTGCCAGAGCCTGCTCTCCTCTCAGGGCTCATTTAGCCCAAGCCCACACTGATGTGGGACACTATTGGCCATGGAAATCATAGGAAATGGGGTTTTTTTCCCTGCTTTTTGATTACTGTCACAAGCAGGGCTTCTACTTGGCTGGGGCATTGCTGTGCTCACATCATCACTATGGGGTTAATCAAGACAGAGAGCTCTTGGACAGCTTGGACATCTCAGCTCTGCCTCTGCAGCACTGCTCTTCGTGCCAGCAGTTATCCACTCCTTCCTCCTGACAGGGAAAATGATGCTGGATGAGCAACTGCCAGGCCTGGTGACTGATGGGTGTCAGGGGACTGACAGATCACTCTGCTGAGGGGCAGGAGAGGCTCTGTGCTCACTGTGGGCATGGCAAAGGAGAAGGAGCCTTCCTGCCATTCATAGCTGGGCTACCACTGCAGTCACAACATCTGCAAGAGCTGGAGGAAGCAGAGAAAAGAGCTCCAAAAGATCCCATCAAGTGGTTTTAGGGTAAGGGATGTGTGTGTGGAGAGAGGAGAATGTCTTTCTTATGCTCTCCCCTTTAAAAACACTTGTATCCAGATAAGGTAAAAGTGAAGCATCTCACCCAGGACAATGATTTGAATTCTAATAAACCATGTAAAAATTTGGTTTTTTAGGTTGGTTGGTTGGGTTGGCTTTGTTTTTTTAATGGCATTCCCACCTATGCCCTGAGTTAGAAATATTGAGACTACAAGCAAAGGCAGAGCTGATTCAATGATTCTGCTTTTCCTGGCATAATCTGGTATTTCAACCTATGGAATCCTATGGCATCAGCTGATTGTGTCATGAAGTTGTGAGATGCAGCTGACACCTGTACCTAGTGAACTAAATTAGTAACATTGCCTTAACTGGCCAAGTATGACCACAGCCATGCTCTAAAATCCTCATTTAATTAAATAATGGGTAAGCTCCCTCCAAATTTGATGACCAGGATGGGATCTCCATTAGATATCATACTGATGGAAGCCTATTTAACCTAAGGTGTTTGAAGGCCCATACTAAGCCCATAAAGCATCTTGTCCAGGAGCTGCTTTATGCTGCTCACGCTGCCCTTGTTGCCCACACAGAAGTGGCTCTGCAGCATTTAACGTCCTGCTTTGCAGCCACTGATGAGCTTTTGGGGCTGGAAGTTAGCTCAAGGAAAACAGAAGTTTTATATCAACCTGCACCTCAGGAAGTTTTTCATCATCCTCATATCATCATTGGTGATTCAGAGCTTAAATCAGTCCAACAGTTTAATTCCCTAGGCAGCCTCATCTCCTTGGATGGTAAGATTGACAGAGAGATAGACAATAGGCTAGCAAAGGCATAGAGTGCTTTGGGAAAACTCTATCCAAGAGTCTGGTGAAATAAACACTTGGAGAAAAGTCCAAAGCTCAGTGTTTCTAGAGCCATTGTGCTGTCTACTCTTTTCTATGGTTCCCAATCCTGGCTCATCTATTGCCACCACCTACGACTCTTGGAGCGCTTCCAGCAGCGCTGTCTCCGGACAATCCTAACCATCCATTGGACACATGCTGGGACTAATCTGTGTGTCCTAGAACAAGCAGCAATTCCAAGCCTTGAGGCCATGCTGCTGAGAACGCAGCTGCGTTGGGCAGCTCACGGCTCCAGGATGAAGAACTCCTGCCTGCCTAAGCTCATGCTCTCTGGGCAACTTGCCCCTGGCTGTGGCAAGAGAGGAGCCCCGAAGAGGAGATGCAAGGACTCCCTGAACCAACAGCTCAGCCTTGGCCATATTGCTGCCCTGAGCTGCTCTCCTCTGGCCTCCACTCAGCAGCTCTGCACACACACTAGTTTGAATGCCGCCCATGGTTTGGAGCAGGCACACAGGATCACTCTGGAGGAGAAAAGACAGCGTAGAAAGAATCGTGTCTTGCAGCTTCTACCTCCTGAGGAGTCCTTGTGCTGTGCCTTTTGCAACTGCTCTTGTCTGTCCCAAATTGGCCTTTGCAGCCAGCAGCGCTTGGAAAAAGTGCTTGGGAAGAGCGTGGATGGAGCCCTCCCTGGATCTTTGTTCATGAAGCCTGGCCATGCTGATGATGAAGCTTCCTGTTAGGGATAGTCTACAGTACATGCCAACTCCTCAGCATACAAAGAAATCCTATGGGAAAATATTAGAGGTCCCCATCAAGAATATTGGACAACCAAGCTCCAGTGTTCAGCCCCTGGAACTGTTTGAGTCCACTATCTAGAAATAGCTGTAAAATAGCCCAAGGTTTCCTGTATGAATTATCATTGCATCACACAAGGAGCTGGCAAGGCTCTGCAAGGCTTCCAGTGCACTGTGTGCCCTCCTGTCAGCCCTGCAGGCACAGCTGGCAGGGCCATGCTTCACTAGCACTAAGTGCTAGCACATAAATGGCTGAGAAACAAAGGGAGAGCAATGATTAGCCAATCTGGGACTGCATCAGTCATGTTCTGATCGTTTGGAAGTGATAGCTATTGTCCTTTTAATTAGGAGAAAAGGCATCCCATTATTAGCATCTAGCAGGGAAGTGTAAATAGCTCATCCCCAGGAGCAGGCTTTGCCTATGGATTTGGGATAAGAGCACAGCACAAAAGCATAAATCCCCATTTTTAGAAGAGATTCCTTTTCAGGAGGTGCTTATGATCCTTTCTGTGTGTTTGGGAGAACACTGGGCATTTCACTTTCTTGACTTCATTTGTACAGTACAAAGATATTTGTCTTGAGGATGCCAATTGCTGGCCAAGGGCTTTGGGAAACCACCTGGAATAAGGAATCTGGTTGCAAAATACACAGCTCATAGGCCTCCAGGTCCAGTCACTGGTGCCTCAGTTCCAATACAGGTGAATAATGAGGCTTCTCCATGCACATCAGCTGGTGAAGAAGTAATTTAAAGAGAATTTTGGCAGGGAAAAGCCCTGGAATTGTGTTGTGATGATGCCTGGCTTTGGGGAAGTCACATAGTTCAATCACTGGAGAGATGAGAGAATGACTCTCAGGTGAGTAAGTGCCAAGGGCTGAGGTGCAATCAATAGTTATCTCTCCATCAGTGCTCAACTTCCTTTCTCAGCTCTAACCTCTTTCTCTACTAGAGAAGAGCACAGGAGTATAACTACTGCTACTATCATATATATATATATATAATTTACACTTTTTTGACCATTCTGTGTTGGCAAAGATTAACTAAATAATCCCCAGAGCTTTCCATCCTGCATAGCCAAAGAGTTTTCTAGCCCTTCAAGGAAGAAGTTTCAACTCTTTTGGCAAGCTTTCAGGCTCTCTGCAAGCAGCTGACACAGCTTGTGGGGAAAACTGCAGTAAGGCAAGGCATTTCTCCAGTTGGATCCTGTGTCCTGTCTGTGGCCTTAGGATTAACTTCCAGGAGCCCCAAAGAGAAGGTAAGTGATGTCTCAGGTTGCTGTGAGGCTATTGGAGAGCCATGGTCCTGCTGCCTGTGTGGGGCCCTAGGATCATGGTTGGACTTGATGGTTTCTTCCAGCCTTAGTGATTCTGTGACCTGCTGGCATGGATGGGTGAGGAATGGCAGAGAGGGAATGACTAACTCCTCTCTTTCACATAGCAGCAGAGCAATTGCCTTCAGAGCTTTCCCTGCTCCTCTCTTCTCCTTCCCAAGCAGCTATCCCTTCATCCTAGTTCAGCTGCTTCTCTTTCTGAGGGGGGATTAAATAACTACATCTGCCTCTACTCTGGTTGTCAGCTCTGCTGTATTTTATTGTAGACAACCCTTGGGCTTTTGCTACCAACACCAAGAAATTGCATATAGCACAAATAGATCTTTTTGGGTGCCTAGGAGAAGAAGAGGAGCTCTGTGAAGGGGCAGCAGCTAAGGGAAGAGGTGGGAAACCTTGCTGGGTCCTTAGGAGACTGGAGGTGAGCAAGGTTTGGTGCTGGTTCAAGACCAGGAGATGGCTCTCTAAGGAATTCATCCTGAAGGAAGGAGTAGCAGGAAGCCCATCTCTTACAGCTTTTTGTTTGAATGTTTGCATTTCCTCCCAGTCACACAGAACTAGTGTGAGTGATGCTGTCACCTCCTCAGCCAGAAACCACTTTCAGCTCATTTGGCTTTTGTCTCAGGGAAAGTTCAAGTGTTTTAAAGAGTAAGGAGGACAAAAACACCTTTCAGAAGGATAATTACCCCCCACACCTGCATCAGAAGAGGTTCTTGTCTTTGTTTGCTTGAAAGGGGACAAAGGATCCAATGGAGTTATGAATCTGAATCTATTCTTTGGGAGCACCCAGGACAATAACTCAGTGGCTGCATCCCTTAGTCCTATTTTCAGCCTCTGTAAACTTCTTGGTGCCCCTGAATTGGTTTGATTCAGGGTCACAGAGAAGCTGGCTCCTTCCTTTTGCCAAGCCTCCTGCTACCTTTGAAAATGTCAACTTGCTCTCTCTTCCAAATATTTGACAGAAAATCCCAAAAATTGAGCATTCAGCAAGTAAGGAATGTATTGTCTGTCAAATGCTAGATTTTTGTTGAAACAGCTTTGATAGCAACAAAATATTACAGACCTTATTAAAGGGATTTGAGTGTGCCTGAGTTCACTTGGGTATTTCAATATTTGTCTCTAAGAGAGACAAAGCAAAGGGAAGAAAGACAAAGTGAAAGGAGAGAAAAAAACAAACCATAAAAGGAATAATTATTCAGCATTCAGTTGTCTGACTTTCTGCTTACAGTAGATGTCTGCTGGTGCCCCCCCCTCCATCACTGCCATCACCTGCAAGTGTTGCTAACAGACAGCAGGAGGGTCTCTTGACTATAGAAGTGCTAATAGATGCCATTCTCATGCTGTCCATCAGAACAAATGATCATCATTTCCAGCCTGGCCACAGAGGGCTAGGAACAAAGCAGAGCCTAGTCATTGAAATAATGCAGTGGCAATTAAAACACTTGTGGGGAGCAGCTGCTGCTAAATTGCTAGAGAGGGCTATTTACATCAACAAGGGCTTGCCTTTAGCAAAAGGGCTTTGTGTCTCAGGGAGCCTTTGCTGTGCTGGGCTCTTTTTTCTTGGTTTCTGGGTATCCAGCAGCAAAGGGAGAAGTTCAGCTTTGGGAGCATCTTTCCTGCTGTAAAAAGCTGCTTTAGGGTATTT
>VWZO01008818.1:66526-104215 GCA_013396975.1 Bucco capensis | reverse complement strand
ACTGATTTAAGCTCTGAATCACCAATGATGATATGAGGATGATGAAAAACTTCCTGAGGTGCAGATTGATGTAAAACTTCTGTTTTCTTTGAGCTAGCTTCCAGCCCCAAAAGCTGAGCAGTGGCTGCAAAGCAGGATGTTAAACGCTGCAGAGCTACTGCTGTCTGGGCAACAAGGGCAGTGTCAGCAGCATAAAGCAGCTGCTTTAAGGTATTTCTGTGGCTGGCTGGCCCCTAGTAACAAAGCAATTCCATTACCAGGAGGAAAAAAACCCTCTTTGGAACTGATAACCCAAATGCAGACATCTAGTTTCTCAGACAGTTTTGGAAAGGTCTTCCTTGGGTGTTTAGAAGTTCAGTCCAAGACTGGAGTTTAAAGACATCTGTTTGCTCTTTAGCCCTTCAAGGGAATTCCTGAAGGATAGCAGTTGTCTGAGCATCTCCCCTGTGAAGGATGCACAGAGGAGTAATCTCACCAGCTTAGCCTGTATCACTGGCAGCTTTTCCTTTTCTGCCTGTTGTAGGTCTTTTCCAGACATAAATGAGCCAAAATCAATAGGGAGATGTTATTTTAACCTAATTATTTGTTTATACCTATTATTAATCCACCAAATTCCTCTTTGGGTGGAGAACCAGTGCTTTCAAGAGAGATTTCAGTAGCAAGTGGCCCAGGAGGGAAACACTTGTACCCATGGGAGACAGGGCAGGTTGGTTCAGCATCCTTCTACATCACAGAGGTCACTACATTTCTGTGGCTGATGCTCCTAAAGAGACAGTGACAGCTTAAGGCAGGGAATCTGTGTCAAACATTGTTTAAGGACAAGGTAATCAGTGAGCAGAGATGCTTTGCTGCCTTGTTTGTTTGTGTATCTAAAGGCTGCAAGAGAGAAGAGGAGGTTCCTAATACAAATGGAACACACTAGGTGACTTCACTTTATGCTCTTGCCCTCCCTCACTTTATGCTCTTGCCCTCCCTCACTTTATGCTCTTGCTCTCCTTCCCCTTTCTGCATCAGAAATTGATTCTGGCAATATTCAGCCTAGATAAAAAGGCTTTGCTACTGCACTGTTACACACTGAAGGAGTAGCATCACCCCCAAAATTCCTGACAACAAGCAATTTTCAGTCTCTGCTGACTAATAATGGAGCTTTACCTTTATATTCCTATGGGGGTATTCTGTATAGGAGGCAAAAAGAGGAACTACTGTTAGAAAGAAGAGCTAAGAAAAGCTATTTTTATCTCTGGGCAATGAACACTGTCGATGAAGTTCTTAGCTTCAACAGTGTGGAAGAGTAAGATAGCAGAGATGGGGTTTGTCACCTTTTCTAGGCCACTGACTGCCATCTGTAAGCTTCTGGAGATGTTTCACACAATCACAAAGGTTGGAAGAGACCTCTAAGCTCATCCAGTCCAAGCATCCCTAGCACTACTACACCACTAAGCCATGGCCCTAAGAATGCATCTCAATGTTTCTCCAACCCCTGCAGGGATGGTGACTCCAGCACCTCCCTGGGCAGCCTGGGCCAAGAATTAACAACCCTTTCAGTGGAGAAATTCCTCCTTATATCTAATCTAAACCTCACAGCAAAAAGTTCTTCTTTTTCTTGTTCAGGAAATGAAGATATTCAGTCCAAATATCCTATTACAGGCAGGTAATACAAACTAATAGTGAGAACTTTAAACTGGACAATATTGCTAAGGAATCTGTCCTTTGTGGTGTGTGCCAGTTGATAATTCCTATTATTGCATTAGAATGGTAGTGGTTTCTTCATTATCTGAAGTATTTGAAGCTTTAAAATGATCTGTTGGACACAAGTTTGCAGCAATATTGGGCAGGAGCCACAACCCAAGTGAGATAATGCTCCCTTTCTGCCTTTCCAACCCCAAATTCTCTTAGCAATCTGCCATCTAGGCAGAAACATCAATTTGTTGGCAACTTCTTGGCAGGAATCAGGAGATTCTGCCACACAGAATCATTTGGATTCCCAAAGCCTTGACTAAGAGTTTTGATTCAAACACCATTCTTAGCCACACATCCTTCCAGTTTGCTCTCTAGGCTGGCAGTGATGACACTATGGAAAATCTAGGACAATAGAGGCGTGGATTTCTCTGTCACTGGCATGGCTTTGACACCACTGATGGAAGCTGCAGGTGCTGAGAGCTTTCTGCTCTTGCCCAGCTCCATCATCTCCTGCTGCAGGAACAGTCCTTGTTCCCTCTCAGCTTATGGCACAGGGAGTCACCTATGCTAATATCATCCTTTGCTTTGGTTATTTTCCCCCTCTTTTTTTCTATTAAGCAATAGCCCAGCCTGATGTGATAAGGTTCAAAGTCATTATTCTGTGCTTTCTGATTTCTCTCTTATCATTATCCTTATCAGTGATTAATGATTCTCATAGACTTTGGCCTCTGACTTCTTTTTTTCCCCACCATTTTTCATATTTTATGAAGCATGCAGATGTCTGATAAAGACTCCTCAATGTCAGCATCATTCTACATCCCTCTATTTCCCCCCCCAATCCCTCTATTTCCCCCCCCAATCCCTCTATTTGCCCCTCTCACTGCTGCCCTGCTTCATCTTGGTTTGAAGTGTGTAGCCCAAACATCTAAAATCTAGCATTTGAGGGGATTGTTTGCTTTATTGGTAGGTGAGGCCTCAAACTGAAGGTGAAGCAATGAAACAGCATTAAGGTTTGGCAAATTGGGGTGGAAAAAAGTACTAAATAACTGTCTGTGTTTAGTACTGAGAGCACAAATCTTCACTGCCATTTAAGTCCTGCCAACTTTCTGGTTGCTTATGACTTCTCTGATGATGTCAAGGAGGTGATTAGATGTCTTTCCAGACCTTACAGGTGACTCTAAGGTGCCTTGGTGATTGATGGCAGCTGCTTTTCTAGCTGGCTTTAGATGCCACATCTTCCAAGCCTAGCTTTCTCTGGTCATGTCAGGGCACAGACACCTTGAACCTTGTGCACAGTGTCCCCAGGGATCAGCTGTGCTCCCTGGACATCCCTGTTCATGGAGATGCCACACCAGGGATGTTCATGGAGATGCCACACCAGAGAGCTGTGGTCCCTGGACATCCCTGTCCCTGGAGATGCCACACCAGAGAGCTGTTGTCCCTGGAGATGCCACACCAGAGAGCTGTGGTCCCTGGAGATGCCACACCAGAGAGCTGTGGTCCCTGGAGATGCCACACCAGAGAGCTGTGGTCCCTGGAGATGCCACACCAGAGAGCTGTGGTCCCTGGAGATGCCACACCAGAGAGCTGTGGTCCCTGGAGATGCCACACCAGAGAGCTGTGGTCCCTGGAGATGCCACACCAGAGAGCTGTGGTCCCTGGAGATGCCACACCAGAGAGCTGTGGTCCCTGGAGATGCCACACCAGAGAGCTGTGGTCCCTGGAGATGCCACACCAGAGAGCTGTGGTCCCTGGAGATGCCACACCAGAGAGCTGTGGTCCCTGGAGATGCCACACCAGAGAGCTGTGGTCCCTGGAGATGCCACACCAGAGAGCTGTGGTCCCTGGAGATGCCACACCAGAGAGCTGTGGTCCCTGGAGATGCCACACCAGAGAGCTGTGGTCCCTGGAGATGCCACACCAGAGAGCTGTGGTCCCTGGAGATGCCACACCAGAGAGCTGTGGTCCCTGGAGATGCCACACCAGAGAGCTGTGGTCCCTGGAGATGCCACACCAGAGAGCTGTGGTCCCTGGAGATGCCACACCAGAGAGCTGTGGTCCCTGGAGATGCCACACCAGAGAGCTGTGGTTCATCCAGAGCTGTCACTGTTGGTATCCCCAAATGCCAACCAAGCAGCTCTTCCATTTCCCAGGACTAACTGCTTCCCATGTTGTGAGGCAGACTGGATGAATCTCTTCTTGGCTTATTCGCTGTTTGTGTCATTGCAGCTGAGTATCAGACAGGCAGATCCAAAATTCAGGATAGAGCAGTGACCTAAAAACAGGAGGAGGGGAGAGAAAAAGAGCCCCAAAAGCAAAATAATTGGCATTGGTGCTGCTGCTAGCCAGGCAGGCTGCCAGCTGCTCCAGCAAAGCAGCTTAGGTGAGGAGAGGAGGACTGAGTTCAAGCCCCAAACACTGAGCTCCATTCAGGGCCTGAGGGGAGCTCCTGGAGGGAAAAGCAGGGAGTCAAGCAGCTTCTAGAGGAGGCTTTAAGGTTTTGACTGTATAAAACTAAGGGAGGTTTCATGCTTGCTCCAGTGTGGTTTTCCCAGGCTTTGTGGCTGTAGGAGATGCTCTCTGTGCTTCCTTCCAGTGCAAAGGGATGCTCCTAACACAAGGAACATCATCAGCTGCTTGAAGGCATTGAGCCACTTGCTCTGCCCAAAGCTGCCTCCACTCTGTTTTTCTTCTTTAAATGACCACTGAAGTCCTTATCATTCATAATGATTGTTTTCATTATTAACTCTTTATTATTAATAAATGACATGTAACACCCAGAGATGATTGGTGTTATTTCACTGTTATCTGGCACAGCTAGCACATTTCCACACCCTGTGGCAAAGTCACTTTCTTTCACTACTTTAAACAAGATCTCAAGAAGTCTTCACGTGTTTAATAGTTACTTGGAATAAAAATGAGATTGCAAGAGTTTAGACATGATGGATGTATCAGTGGTACTATTGATTTCTGTTATTTCTAGTCAAAACTCATGAATGAGCCAGTAAAGTGCCTAACCATGAACTCAGGTTTATCAGGTCTTCAGTCTCATTAACATTGGAATTAACTGGGCATTGATGAACATAGGTAGGAGATTAACTGGGCATTGATGAACATAGGTAGGAGATTAACATTGGAATTAACTGGGCATTGATGAACATAGGTAGGAGAGTAACGTTGGAATTAACTGGGCATTGATGAACATAGGTAGGAGATTAACTGGGCATTGATGAACATAGGTAGGACATATTGACATGATTAGGGAAATGGAATTGAAGTGAGATATTTATATATATATTTAATACATATGCATACATTTATATGTATTATATATATATTTAATATACATACATATTTGTAGAGGGTTGGGGTGAATCATCACTGGAAGACCTGCATTTTAGTAGATCTAGTAGCCCTCATCCTAAGATGAGGTGGAAGCAAGAGTTCAGCCATTTGTTGAGAGCTCTTCTGGATCTTATCCTGTCACTGTAGGCCAGAGATAAAAGCTCACAAGGTGTACATCAAAGAACATTGAGTATTCCCTCCTGACCCCCTTGGTGCTGGGAGATAAGTGATGACCTCTGTGACAATCAGCAGGCATCAGAGGAAATGGACCCAGGGATGGCAGCAGGAGAGAGCCCAGTTCTAATGCTCTAGATCTCCCCTCGGATGGGGCTTCCTGGGATCATCTCTGCCCTCTCCAGCCTGCTTTTCTGCAGCAGCTTTTTAAGGAACAGTACACAAGTGTGTGTTGCTGTTAATCACCTTTGGCTGGCCAAGAGATTGCAGACCTTAGAGCATTCATCCATGACTCTGTCTCCAGCAGGCTTGTCTGCTCCAGTGCTGCAAGTCCTTTGCTGAGCAGTGCTGCTGAGGGAGGGGACATCTGATGCCTTCTTGCAGGATTACCTCAAATAGGTATGTTGGGTTGTGGGGGTTTTTTTTCAGTGATTTGTCATGTCTATTTATACTGCTAAGAACAATTCCTTTCCCTTCTATAGAGCAAAGTGCTGTGGTCACGTTTAGTATTGCATGGGTTTGGTGCTCTCTGTGCCTTTCAGTGCTCAGAATAGCAAACAAACAAATACCTCTGTGCATGAGCAGAGGTTTGCATGCATTCTGCTGAGTTATAGGCAAAAAAAAAAAGCTTAGGAGTAGCTAATATGCTTCAAGGGGAAAATGTTTGCTAATAGTACAGAGCATGGGAAAGCTACCCTGGCTATACTTGGGAGCTTAGAAGGGAGTCACTTTGTTTAGGAGAGGAAATAAGCACCCAGAAATTGTCTGACTGCTAAGCTGCTCTGATTTTGATTTGACTTCCAGGCAGGTCTAGAAAAGATTGGAAGCTTTACAAGTGAGGTGTGGGGGGAAAAAAAGAGACACATTAAGAGGGTTTAACTTACAGTGCTCCCTGGAGGAGTCTCTTCCATATCCCCCATGTCTGTAGGATCTGGCTGCTTTTCAGGACACTTCTTTCCAGCAGTGTTTGATCCCATCAACCCTCCTGAACATCTACCTACTTTTGAAAGGGGTAAAGTTCCTGAAGTCACCCAAAATAGGTTAAAAGAGAGCCATTTCCCTGCTGGATGCTCATCCCCAGGACAGCTGCTGGCAGCAGGGCTCAGGGGGAGGTGTGAGCTTGTGGCTCTCTTGCTTTTCCAGCCTTTCCCTTTTGCAGGGGAATTGAACCCTTGCACCAGCACTGGTTTCCTGAGTTATTTGCTGGGATTGCCCTCTGCTGGGCCAGGGTGAGCTGGGCTCCCACCACAGTGCTGCAGGCACCAAAGAGCCAACAAAATCACTGCTTCCTACTCACTGCTGGCCACTATCTCTCCTACTCACTGCTGGCCACTATCTCCCTCTTGTCTTGATGGTCCCTGCCTAAAAAGTGATTCCTCATGGCACCAGTGTTTTCTCCAGGTAGCCAAGAAATGTCCCATCCAAGCCAGTGGCTGTCCTGAAGGACAACTTGCTCACCTGTCAGAAAGCATCTGGCTTTCTATATGCAGATATCATTTGGGAAGCTGCATCTCTTACTCCTAGAAGAAGTATTATCTTCTTTAGGAGCAGTAGTTAAGAAGAAGGCTTGATGAGCTTACAATGTTGCTTAGAGTCCTAGATTTTGATTCCAGAATGGAATTTGAGCACACTGAAGGAAATGTTTAGCTGGGCACTTAGAAAAAGGGCAAAGCTAACAGACCCTCTGGACTTTTCCTTGTGTATCCCAACACCTCAGTAAGCAATTACAAGCTAAGTATGACAGGAATCAAGAGGCATACTGGTCCCTTAAGTGTGATCTTTCATCCTTATGCCCAATTATGATCTCCTTTCATATAGCCTCTCTCCATGAAATGCTTTCTGCAAGACTTGCAAGATAAGGTCCATTGGAATTTAATTCCAGAGTGGAGGAATTATGATCTGGTGACAGAGATGCTGTGTGTGCTGGAGGCAGGCTTCTTGCTGAGCTACTTAGCTTGATTCCTCAAGCCTGAAAACCTGAGTAAGTGCTTGAAGAGTGTGCTAACAATTCATAGTTAGCTTGGCTCATAAAAATGCAGCTACATCTAATACAGAAAAGCTCTTGAGCTGAGTCCTTGAACTCAACCATTTCAAAGGAGAAGTGCTGCCAGTGTGCCACTCAGGCAAGGCTGCATATCCATTGGGGAGCCATTTATGTCTTCAGTGATGCTGCTCTGACAGGGATCTGAAGGGTATTCCCAAGTCCTGCTAGCTAGAGCTGTCTCTGGGATGTCTTGCAGGTGTTCCCACTGCACTGGAAGGGAGAGAGCTGAGGAGAAGCTGCTTCTTGCTGTGCCCTCAGCCACTTTGGCCTCTCTGGGAACCTCTTCAATAAGGCCAAGTGCTGTCTCCTGCACTTTGGGCACAACAACCCCAGGCAATGCTACAGGCTTGGGGATGAGTGGCTGCAAAGCTGCCCAGCACAGAAGGATCTGGGGCTGCTGGTGCACAGCTGAATATGAGCCAGCAGTGTGCCCAGGTGGCCANGTGATCTGAGAGGTCATTTCCAGCCATGAATGTTCTGTGATTCAGCTCCATGTTAGGGATAGGAAAGGAAACTCAGGACATCATTTAGTCCAACCCCTCTGTCCATAAACAGCAAGGCATTGCCAGGGACACTCTGGGTAGGACATCCTGCTCCCCTTCTCTGAGCAGATCTATGGCCTTCCAACTGACAGGCTTGGTAAATATGGTATAAACCAGAACGAGTTAAAAAACCAGTTCTTTGAAGAATATTAACTCATTTTTAAATGCCCTTTTGCAGGAGAATGGGATCCCTTTAGGAGTAGCTGGTAGCTCAGCAAGCTCTCTGCCTCTCAAGTGGAAAAAAAAACCCCAACCACCCAAGACCCTTTGTCTTAGTTAAACTGCAGCTGGCAGCAGAGCAACCCTTGTTAGCTGGCACTGCCATCTTCATGAATAAGGAACATTTGGTTTATTTATTAGTTGGAAAGTGAGAAGATTCTGGGAATTTGCTGTCAAGCCAAAAGCCTTTCTATTGTATCACCTGTTCTCCCCATTTGTATTCATGAAGCTGCAAAGGGAAAGAAGCCAGCCATGGAGTTAATCTTTTAGGAGTTATTTCCTCAAGTTATTATCTAAGGAAACACACAAAGTAGTGGAGGCTTCCATATGTATATTCCCTCAGGAGTGGTCGCACTTTAGGTGTGACCTAGATCCTAGGAGCCCCTTGAAATCCTTACAGTCCTATGGAAGTAGTGCCTAGGATATGCAAGTCTCCTGGCACATAGGGATGGGAAGGATACCTCCAACCTTGCCTCCTCATGGCTAGTCACTGTAAAGACAGACAGGGGTAAGAAATGAGTAACTCTTCACCTCATGGATCTTGTTGTTGATCATTTTGCCCATCAGGGAGCTTAAAGGCAAGGTAGGACATTTCTCTGACTAGTTCATCATGCTCTTTATGTAAGGTCTGCATCATCTACTGGCTCTGCCATTCTGAAAGCTTGCCATTGTTTTGCTATTCTATCAGAAACTGTAGACCTCCTGCAGGCTGTTTGAAACACTTTTGATGAGCCCCAAGGGCCTAGCTGTTCAATAAATGAAGAGCAGGAAATCCAAGCCATGTTATCTCTTCTCTCTAGCACTACCTGAATTCATTGGCAAATTGTTCTCTGTTGCATAACAGATGCAAAACACATCCTAGCCCAAGCCTTGCTGCTTTGGAGGAAGTCATCTGAGGTGACCTCTTGCTTTTGGTCCAGTGAGTCTGATGTCTGTGAGCACGGAGATGTCCACTGCTGCCTACAGCATCAATGGGCTGACCGGGGCATGTTCATTAATACTAGGAATAAAAAGTGCCAGAAAATGTATTAATCCTTCTGATTATCATGTAGCTGAACAGGCAGTAAGGAAAAGAACTGCATTTCATCTAAAAGTGCTCCTTGGCAAGGGTCAGGCCCTAGTTCTTTCCAAATGAAGCCAAGTTTTACCTTGAAGGAGAGCAGGGTGAGGAATGTAAATCTGAAGAGGTGTCTAAATCTTCATCAGAAACCTGCAGAGGCTCCAGAGAAGGGACTCTAAAATGCTGAGGGGATTTGAACACCTCTGTGCTGGGGAGAGGCTGAGAGAGCTGGGGCTGGATAGGCTGGAGCAGAGCAGCCTGAGGGGAGATCTGAGCAATGCTGAGCAATCCTTACAGGGTGAGGATCAGGAGGATGGGGCCAGGCTTTGTTCTGTGGCACCTAGGGACAGGACTAGAGGCACAAACTAGCACCCAGGCACTTTCATCTGAATATCAGGAGGATCATTTTTCCATGGAGGGTGGTGGAGCCCTGGCCCAGGCTGTCCAGGGAGATGCTGGAGTCTCCATCTCTGCAGAGATTCCAAACCCAACTAGACACATCCTGTGCAAGCTGCTGTAGGTGGTTCTGCTCTGGCAGGAATGATCTCCAGAGGTCTCTTCCCATCCCTAACACTCTGTGATTGTGTGATCTGCTCCCATGGAGGAAGCAGTGCCATAGTGAACCCCTCATCCAAACACAGTCACTAGCTGTCAGCAGTTGCAGGTAGCAGTGTTCTGAACATGGAGCCAGATGAGGAAGGAATCTGGGAGCCAGACAGGTGCTGGAGCAGAGAACCAGGCTCAGTCTCCATGGAGCATCTACAGAAGGAGCAGGCAGGAGGTTTGGATTGCATGGCAAGGCATGAGGGCAAGATTTGAATCTCCCCTAAGCTGCACTCCCTTTATTTAGGAAAAACAAAACCCAAATAAACTGTTTATATTTGCTGAAAGCTCTCAGGCAATTTTCTGCTTGCTACACTGGGCTCCTTGCTTTGGCTTGGAGCTAGGCTGCAGGTGGGAATGCAAGCCCAGTTGTCAGCTAGGAGCTGGAGGTGGTCTGCTCTGTGCTGTGCCTCCCCCTGCTGCTCTGATTGCCCTTTCCCTCTGTGTCCTGTGGTGCCTGCTAAGTAAAGCACTTGTCACAATCAAAGTTAGATCCTCAGGACACAAAACCATCTCTGGGAGAGGACAAAACCACCGCAAGCTCTTGTGCAGCAGCCAGGCTGATGGAGGATGGCAGAGCACACAGCAGAGCAGCAGCAGCCCTGACCTCTGTGGGGCTTAGCAAAACAAGCACAAACTGCTTTGTTGGCTCCATTGTGTGTGAAAGGAATGACTAACTCAGTGTGTTTTAGCAAAACAAGGGGAAAAGGAGACAGCCTTGGCTTGTGCTGAGGTTGTTCTCCACAGGAGATGGTGGCAGGCAGCAACAGAAAACACACAGAGCCTGAGGGGCTGCAGTGGGAACCAAAGCTGTGGCTACCCAGCCCAGCATCAGGAGCAATTTCAGCTCCAGCAGGGAAAAGCACAGGAAGCACTGTGGGATAATCTAACCTCATCCCAATTCACACAGAGTCATGAAGGTTGGAAAAGACCTCTAAGTTCATCAGGTCCAGCCATTCCTCATCCTAAGACTTAATTTGGGACTGGCTTGACATCTGACATGAGAATTCATCTGCTGTTCCCAAATAGTGTGTTTGGGAGTTCACAGCTGTGTAAGGACAGGTGAGGGAGGGGGAAATAGCATTACCATTGATGAGATGTAGCACCTAGAGCTTAGAGGATGACAATGTTATCCTGGTTGCAAAGTCCAGAGCAGTCACTGGGACAGGCTGTGCTTAAGACTGCCTGGGGGGGGGGCACATCACATCCTGGGAGAAGCAGTTCTCAGTGGCTAGCTCTGTAGGTGTGCTTGAGGCAGCCCTGCCTCTACTGGGAGCCACAGATTTCCACCCCAGTTCTCTTATCCTTTGAGATACTGTCCTCTGGTGTGAAAACTACTTCCAAGTCCAGAGCTCTGTAAGAGGAAAACTTACTGATGCTTATCGTTTTGGGTGGGCTGAAACTGAATTCCACTTTGCATGGTCCATTCCTCAGAGATAGCTCAGCATGAGCAGCTCCAGAAACTGCTGAGTTTGAGGAGCAAAGTACTTGTACATTAGAAACACCTTCCTGAAGACCATTTTTGCCTTCAGCACTGAAAACTTCACCGAATCAGCAAGATTGGAAGGGATCTGTAAGATTATCAAGTCCAAGCATCCCTAGCACTCCCACACCACTAAGCCATGGCCCTAAGGAGAGCAGCTCAATGTTTCTTCAACCCCTGCAGGGATGGTGACTCCAGCACCTCCCTGGGCAGCCTGGGCCAAGAATTAACAATCCTTTCAGTCAAGAAATTCCTCCTTATATCCAATCTAAACCTCCCTTGGTGCAACTTGAAGCCATTTCCTCTCACTTTTAACCCTGCAGAAGAGCCCTACCCCCATCTCACTGCAAGCTCCTTGCAGGGAGCTGTAGAGAGAGCTAAGGTCTCCCTGAGCCTCCTCTTCTCCACACTAAACTCCAGATTTCCTTATGCTTAGACTCCTCTGCAGGTTTGCTTAACAATTCTTTCTAAAAAGCCCTTTTAAAAGGCAAACTTGAGGTCTCCTGAAGAGCAGCTAGACAAGACACAGCAACTGCTGCACCATTACACTAATTGCAAGCTAAATGTTTTAAGGAACAGGCAGATAAGTTTACCTCAGCTTTGCAAAGGTATATTATTTAACACACACAGACAGCACAGTCTTCTTTGCTCTCTAGGTAGTGTAAAGGAGAAAACCAGCTTTGTTTTGAATGTTGGCTTCTGGCTTTGCTTTAAATCTTGTGTATTGAAACTTTCAGAGCTTATGGAATCATTTTCTTGCCTCCAGACAATGAAGCTGTGACTTAGAGCTCCTCCTGAAGCATGGCATACAGCATTTGAGGGGTGTGTGTGAGCAACTAAACCAACACCACCGGAGGGAGAAATGAGATAGAAAATGCTTTCTGGGGCATTTGCTGTCATTTATTTGCAATGCCAACCCTAACAGATCAGACACATTTAGGAGTGGGGACTCCAGCCAGAAAAATAGAGGGGGGTTATTAAGTTTGTCTTGTCTTATGAGTATTTTTGACAGAATATATTATCCAGTGTTTTCTTAACTGTGGATCCTTGCTAGCTATAGAAATGCCAAACCCAGTTATTCTAGACAGATTATATTAATCCTAAGAACCTATACAATCACTCTGTCACCATAGGATAGGTTGGAAATTGGCTACTTGTAGGCCTCAAAAAGTANATGATATATTATTAATATATAAGATAACATAATATTATATATATTAAATAATATTATTAATATAATATATTAAATAATAATATTATTTATAATATATAATTACTTATACTATAATTAGTATTTAAATACTACTCAAAAACCACTTAAATTAAAAACTATCAGGTATGTTTCCAGTGGAAGTCTGTGTCAGTCTTGATCCTAAAGGACTTTTTCTCCCTGACAAGAGCTAAGAGATTTCCTGTTTGTTTGCAGCTAATAGAAGAAATTAGAGGAGTTAGTTATAACAGACAGAGGTGGTCAGGAAAAGAGCAATTGGCACCATTTAGCACACCAGTTGCCATAATAAGTATGCAGTTATTCCTTCCAGGAACACTCAATTTTTGGTGTTTGAAATTCTTTGCCTTGTTTGGAAAGTATTCTGAGGTGGATAATAGCCTGGTGCCTTTCCTACTTCAGTGTTTCAATTACCTTCAGTGTTTAAAAATCACTTCCCCAAGTGTTTGCTAGCTGGGAAAGCTCTAATGACAATTTGGCTCTAAGGAAAGCATCCCCAAGAAATGCTGGAAGTATTCTGCAGGAGCAGAGAAGAGTTGCCTCAGAGGACAAGGTTTGTGTCTCCCATCCCTCAGGAGGATGAAGGAAAGGCTACATGAAGTTAACTAGTAGAGAAGTGGGACACAAATATGGTAATAAAACCAGAGATCGGGGAATAAAACCAGATGAAAGGCTAAAGGTCAGGTTGGCACTTAGCTTCTCTCTTATCTTACCAGAGGGAGAAGGTCTCTACTTTCTGGTAGAGAAGTGGGACAAGGTCATGGTAATAAAACTAGAGACAAGGCTAAAGAACAGGATGGCACTCAGCTTCCCTCCTTTTGTCTTCTTTTTTAATCTCTAGTTTTCCCCAAATAAAGATGTTTACAATCAAGCAGAGAAGAGGAGGAGGAGGAGCAGTTGGGAAGAGGAGGAGAGCAGAGCTCAGCCTGTCTGGGTGCTGCTCTCCTAAGCAGCCATGGGCCCCTTCCCAATGTAATCCTGTTTGTGTCACTGTTTGCTATACTCCCTAACTGGATTAAGAAGGAAAAAAGAAGAGGACAAATCCAAATCCTCCAAGGGCTATCTTTGGAACATCCTCAGAGCTTAATGACAGGCTGACAGCTAGGGAGCTGTTTATAAAACTCATTTGTAGTGTGCCTCTGGATTAGGAGGCTGAGGAATCCATAAGAGTCCTGGCAGAAGAATGGAGGGAAAACTGCAAACTTTGCAGTTAGGAGAGGAACTGCTGCAAGAACAAGAACTCCATAACTAATATTACCACATGACTGCTGTTTATTGCTCGGTTTTGGTCTTTATTCCCATCATTTTCAAGCCAGAATCAGCAAGGTTGGAAGAGACCTCTAAGCTCATCAAGCCCAAGCATCCCTAGCACTCCCATGCCACTAACCCATGGCTCTAAGGAGAGCAGCTCAATGTTTCTTAAACCCTTCCAGGGATGGTGACTCCAGCACTCCAAGACTTAACAACCCTTTCAGGGAAGAAATTTCTCCTTATAGCTAATCTAAACTTCCTCTGGTGCAACTTGACAGTTTCATGTGGCAGCACTGCAACCAAGATTGGCACTTCCCAGGTAGGCAGAAAGCATCAATCCTCAGCTGTCCTGCCACCTTCTTACTAGTTCACATCACTGCACGTCAGCAAAAAGCCTTTCAGGTTATTTTTGGTGCTCAGGGTGTTCCAAGGAAGGGATAAGTGCACTCTCTAAGTAACTGCTGGCACTAGAAGGCATTGGGGAGCATAGATCAGTTAACACTTAGCCCCAACCTTCTCTCCTCTCTTTTATTTAGACCAATTATGGGAGGCTTTATATTCCATATTATCCCATACCTCTTTCCCTAATATTTTATTTTTAAAAGGGGTGGGGGAAAGGTTTGTTTGTTTGTTTTGATTGAGTTTGTGACCCGAGTTCTAATTGAATCTAACTCAGGACTTTCTTAGCTGCAAAACAACACCTGCAAACCACTAAATTCTGCTACCTTATACCCTGTGAAGTAGAAACAGCTCTGAAATTTCACCATAAAGCCTAGCATGTGTTTGCTTGTATTTTTTTCCCTCCTGGCTATGAATCCCTAAGTGTGAGCTAGGCTATCAGCATCCAAAGGCAATCCTTCTGGGCTAGATGTGCAGATTTTAGGTCGACTGACAGGTATATTTTAGTGCAGAATCACTAAATCCCTCCTATTTTTCCAGCAATTCCTGCTTTTTGATTACTGAAACCCTTACCTGTGCTTTTGGGTTTGTGGGGATAGTTTTGGAGTGGGAATTTCCACCATTCTTTTTGATTGCAGTTTTAATTGGATTCATTAAGTACCACTGAGCTTTTTAACTCTTTTTTCCTGTTTCTTCAATGTTCTGTATTACAGATGCAGGTTTAAAACAATAAAATAAAAGCCTGGAAACTCCATTCTATACATTTAAAATGATACAAACCTTCTTGCCTTTGGGATTTGGGTTAGGTGCCAAGCCATAGAAAAAAACCTCTTGAATATTCCCAACTTTTCATCTGCACTGCTCTGGCTTGGATGTGAAAGGTTCTGTATCCTATTAACAATCTCCTGAGCTAACCAGCCCCTTAAATGTGATTACAAGGATCACACATCTAAGTCCTTCCAAAGGGGTTACCAAGCTCTTTTGATCAACTCAAGGAAATATCTGAGTTGCTTGGGAGAATTTGATGCAGTCAATAAGAAATTCCTACTTTGGGGCATGATGGTAGAGGGTGGTGATGGGCAAAGGAAGAACAGACTAGCTGTAGACAACCTCTTTGCTGCTTTTCCCAGAGGATATTTACTCAGGTGTCACAGGAAGTATTGTTTCTCTGTAATAAACACCCCAAAGGGGAGGAGTTCCTCATATTTGCTACAGGCTGAGCTCAGTTAAGCAGCCAGAGAGGTCAAAAAGCAGTTCCCCAGAGAGGTAAGTTCTTGAATGCTTCTGGAGGTGATCTCTCTTCTGCTAGTGAGACATGTTTGTTGATTTTCTGAAGTTATCATTTCTATACCTGCTGATGTTTCTGTGGGTCACTTGTTTTTTTGCATGGGTACCTAATTAGCCATCCAAACATCTCCTCAGGGGTGTTACTAGTAGAATAGTATTAAAAGCTCAGTTATAAAGAAAAAAAAATAGATTAAAAGAGAGGAAATATGGCTAAAATCCCACAAGACCTCCATGCCTGAGCAATGCTTAGGATTCAGGGTCCAGCAACAGGACAACCTCCTTTTGTAGTGCGGTCAACAGCATCTAGCACAGCAGGATCCTGACTTTATTTGGGTGTAGTAAGGATTTTCACTTTCATTTCAGGAAATAGTTGATTTAAATGATAATCTTAATTTGGTGCCTTAATCACAAGAGCATCCTTTTTTTTCTTTCTGTCATGAGAAGCTTTTAGGAATGTAAAAGTCTGGTGTGATCAGTTCTGAAGTGAAATTGGTCAGTGTGATCTAACGTTGAAGATGCCTTTCAGGAGACTGTATAGTACCTTACACTTTCCCTCATAAATTCTTCTGTGCATGATGCTGCACACAGCCAGCAAAGATGCATTTTGAAGTGAATTAAGGAGGCCTCTTACCCTTACAAGTATCTGGCTCATGGCTCTTTAGTCTTAAAGAATATAGAAGTTTCTAGTGATGGTTTTCCCACATTTGATAAGGCTTCTTGTCCATGTGATTTCTTTGATGTCTGGGATGGGATAAGCAGCATTTCTCATCACAGATCTATTCACATGGAAAGGCTATCCTTGAACTACCTGGTCTCTGCTCTGCTTTCATGAGAGACATAGAACACAGATAGCTCTGAAACAACTCACCCCTCTTAGACCTCTCTAAAAACAAAAAACAGGTTTCAGTTTCGTTAGAAAAATGGAAGAAGACAAACTCAAGGCAACAGTAGAAGTCTCCAATGGAGGCACACATGCCCTGGTCCTGACTTGGTATAGCTGCTTCTTCACAGTGGTTCTCCAAAGAAAACCTAAGACATCATTAAAGCCTGGCTCATGAAAACAATATAGCAGCTGAACTGATATAATCCATTCATTTCCCAACTTTTGACTCCTTTATCTTGCAACTCCACCCTGCTACCTTGTAGGATCCTTATGGTGTGCTGCTGCTGTCACCTCTCTGCAAGAGGCAATATTGTGAGCTCTCTGCATGCACCTGATCTCAATTATTTTTAGCAGACCAGGTTAAGTCCATTATGCTGACACAGGCCAGCAGCAGCCCCAGGGCCACCATTCCCACCTTTGCCCTTCGAAACCCGCAGCCTCCCTGGATGCTCCGTGGCCAACAGGTACATCACCCTGCCTTGGGCTGGGTAAGACGCCGTGTCCCTGCTCTGGGCTCGCTCCGCCCGAGACCCCAGGGTGGTTGTAGCCCCTCCAGGTCGGGGCAGCTGTGCTGCAGGGCTCAGCAGCCTCCCTATCCCCGCCGGAGGAGGGGGAAGCCTGGCCGAGCCCTCCCGGCTTTGCGGGGGATTAGCGGGGCAAAGCGCTCATCCGCCGCTGACCCCGAGGCGGGCCCGCGGCCGTCCGGAGGAGGAGGAGGGCGACTCGAAGGCACGGTGTCCGGTGCTGGCTTGGCCCCAGCCCCCTCGGCGGGGCTGGCTCTGCGGGGACCAGACGTTGCGCTGCGGGTAATCCCTGGCCTGGGAGCGGCGGGCAGGGCTGGAAGGGGGGGTCCCGGGCCGCTGACTGGAACCTCACGGCTCGCCAAGGGGCTTCGGGGCAGCCTGGCCCCCGGAGGGTGGCACGGCATGGCCAGGCAGCTTGTGGAGCCCGAGCCTCCCGCGGGCCGGCCGGGGAGCAGCGGGCAGGGAGCGCTGTGTCCGAGCGGGGCTGCCCGGGGAGCACCTCCCGGCAGCGGCTTTCTGAGCGAGGAGAGTGGATCTCGCTATCAAATAGCTCTGTCACCTTAATTCCCTGCCACCAGAGCTCGTTGATACAGCTGCTAAGTGAATTTGGAGTTGCCATTTGGCTGCTGTTAGGAGTTGTGAGAGCGAGGGAAGGGAGGGAGATGGCACTGTGTTGATTTTGATGGCCTTATGAAGTTTTACTGCGTTAAAGGAGGGAAATTAAGTGATGCTTTAGCGTCGAAAGCTGAGTTCTTTGCTGGTGTGTTGATCTAGTGCGTGTAGGCATTGAAAAATCGTGCTCATTCCTTGCAGTGCCTCTCTTCTAGGAGCCAGAAAATGAGCTGAGCGTGATTCTGTTCATGGATTGCTAATGTCTGTTCATTACTTTTGGTGGCACAGGAGCCAAATACAATTTGATAATGAAGCATTCTCCCTTCCATTATTAATCTTGTTTTCCTGATGGCAATGCCCCTGCATAAATATTTGTGCTGGATGACAATTGTCATCAAAATCTTTCGCTCTCATTTGTTTTCAGAGTCTTTAGAATTGACTGCAATGATTAAATGTGGCATTTTGTTTCCAGGTTACTCTTCCTCTAACTGAAAATTGGCTTCCAAAAATTGGGATCCTGTTTAAGCTCTGCAGGATTGTCATGCAGTGGGTAGCCCCTGTGCTAATGAGATTAGATTGAATGCTTACAGCACGTTGATTCTTTAACCTGTTGCTTAAAGAAAACCCCTTCTTTGATGGAGTTTCTGAGAACTGAACACCTCAGCATCCAGTAGGACTTCTATTGTTGTAAGGCATGGTGGGGAATGGAAGCAAACCACCCTGGAACCTAACAGCACCCTCTGAGGATGCTCAGAGCTGGAGCCTCACAGGAGCAGGGCTGGCCAAGCTGAAATGGCAAGATCAGCTGAATAATAATCAGCAGATGAAATGTCAGTGTGGACACCCAATATGCATTTATCAATAGGAGGAGATCAGGTACTGCTACCACACAGCACTGCTTCTCTACTGCCTGGAGAAGTTGTACAAAGGTCAAGGAGTCTAGAAGCATCAAGTTTCTCTGTAAGCTGTCTTGCTTTGTTGGGAATGTTGTCACTGGGTAACACTTAGCAATGAGGAAAGGTGTTTTGGGAAACAGAAGTAGCAGTTCCCCAACCCTTCAGAGGCTGAAGGGCATTAATTAGCTCCCTCAAAAATGGATCAATGTTTTTCTTGAGCAGCCCAGCTCCTGTGTCTTTCTTATTTGAGTGAGCACGCAACAGTGGAAGAAGTGGACTGACTGTTAGGGAAGATTGTTGGCTTTTATTCTTCACCTACCATGAGGGTTTGGGGTTTTTTTTATCTCTCTGAGAGTTTTCTTGCAGATGGGAAAGACAATTGC
Organism: Bucco capensis; assembly: GCA_013396975.1. NCBI lineage: Eukaryota > Metazoa > Chordata > Aves > Piciformes > Bucconidae > Bucco > Bucco capensis. Next base: position 85,602 of record VWZO01008818.1, on the reverse strand, counting down.
TCAGTTCTGGGGGAAAAACCTGGAGAAGGTATAGAGTGGCAAAGAGTAAGCAAACTGATGTACTGATCAACTGTAACTGATGTACTGATCAACTGTAACTGATGTACAACCAAAGAGGAAAATTTAGACATGTGGATAGTATAAAAACTATGTAGTCATGCAAAATTGTATTTAGTTGTTGGTTTAGAGTGAAATTGTAATGCAAAGTGTCTTCAGCTTTTGACAAATGAAGTAAGAAACAGATCAGTTATGTTCTAAACACTTGTTTTTAACTACTTGCCAAACTAAGTAATCTTCTCACACTGAGCTTGGCTTTGATAGAAGTTCCCATTCAGATATAGGTTGTATCATTGCCAAAAACAGAGGCCAAATATCCCCCAGAATCAAGCAGAATCACCCCTGGACACAGAAAGCCTTAGCAGTCTACCTGCTGTTTGTTGGTGCCACTTCAACAGATTTTTGGGAATATGATGGTTTATACCTTAGAGCTTGGAGATCTGGCCTACATCTTTCCCTAAATGAGCAGATTTTGAGGAATAAGGACACTGGCTGTAGAAAACAGTGATTTGCAGGTGATAATGATGCATAATTAGCCCTTCAGCTCTTTCTGGTGCTCCCACTTTTGCCTAATGGCTCCCAGTATACCTCAGGCTTTAGCAGGAGCCCAGTTATCCAAAATCTGAGCAGAAGTGGAGTGAACTGTGAGGCTGAGAACACCACAAGTGCTTTAAAGTAATGTTTTAATGGTGAGGGGGTATGATAAATGCTCAGTTGTTTGGGTGTCCAGATGTATTGCAGAGACAGTCCAACTTCTTGCTGAATGTGAGATTAAATCATTATCAGCTTTCTCAACCTCACTGAGATGTAATAAAGTGTTATTCATCACCCAGAGCACTTGAAATCCTTCTATTTAATATCTTTTTAATAATAGAAGAGGAAGCTAACCCATTTATCTTCAGGGGTTTGTTCTTGGAGATGGTAGGAGTGAGGAAAGAAAGCAGTGTTTAGTATAACTTATTCAAGGTATGATTTTGCTGCTGTAAATCAAAAGACAAAGGATTAGGGTGAGTACATCTTGCTAGAATAGCACAGAAATTACTGAGCTAAGCATGACAGCTTTTAAATGCATTGTTGCCAAGTATGTGGTGACTTTGCTTAAGATGATGTGATTTGCAAAGGAAAATGCTTGCATGTGCCAGTGTCCCTAGCACCTGCAGGGGGATGTTTCCTCAGCCTTTAACTCCAATTACTACCTGAATTTCCCCTCATTTGGTGTTGTGCAGCATTTCTTGTTGACGATGCTTTCAGTGCAGGCACACTGCACATAAAACCATCCCTGGTGTAGTTGCATTGGTAGGAGACCAACTGCTAGTAACCATTTGCTGAGTGAACATTCAAACCTCTTTTTGTTTGTTTTTTCCTAGAACCCATTATTTGAGATGCTTCCACTGACTGGGAAAACAATCATATTTGACAGCTTTCCTGATCCTTCCGATACCTGGGAAATAATTGAGACTATTGGCAAAGGAACATATGGCAAAGTGTTCAAGGTGTTGAACAAGAAAAATGGCAGCAAGGCAGCAGTCAAAATCTTGGATCCTGTTCATGTAAGCTACTTAACTTCATTACTTTGTGCTTCTTTACGAGTAAGTTAATTTAGAGAGTCTTTTTTCCTTGTACTCTTTGCATAAGAAGTGGCAGTGGAATACTCTGCTGAGGCTCAGGTTAGCTCTCAGTGCATTTCTTTGTGTCATCAGTGATCCTGGGACTTGCAGATGATGGAAGTCAGGAGGATGTCCTGCTTTAGCTTTGCTGTGTTTCTTGTTTGATCTGCTTTTTGTTTCATCACACTGAAGGGCATTAATTAACTCCCTCAAAAATGGATCAATGTTTTTCTTGAGCAGCCCAGCTCCTGTGTCTGTCTTATTTGTGTGAGCACGCAACAGTGGAAGAAGAGGAATGACTGTTAGAGAAGATTGTTGGCTTTTATTCTTCACCTACCATGAGGTTTTGGGTTTTTTTTTTTCCTCTCTGAGAGTTTTCTTGCAGATGGGAAAGACAATTGCTCAGTTCTGGGAAAAAACTGGAGAAGGTATAGAGTGGCAAGGAGACAGCAAAGCCAAGCCCTGAGGATCTTGATGTTTAAGAATCATCTAGCTGCTCTCCTTAGGGCCATGGGTTAATGGCATGGTAGTGATAGGACTTGGTGATCTTAGAGGTCTCTTCCAACCTTCCTGATTCTGTGTGATGAGTTCAAATGCATTGGAAACTCTGCTTTTTGACTCGATTGCTTCTTGCAAGCAAGGTTCAGTGAGCAGACAGGACTTTCTCCCAGTTGGTGTTCTCAATGGCTGCATGGCAGGCAATGCTTCTGCTGCCATGGATTTCACAAGTGGCCAGGGATGATCCCTCAGGAATAGCTGTGGCGGGGATTCCTGAGGGCACCAGGGAAGCTTTCAATGTGCTGTGTGCTTTGGAGGTTGTGAGAAAAGGATAAAGGGTGATGAGAAGAGGAAAGGAGAGGTAGTAAAGCTGGTGCTCGAGGAAAGAGAGATTAAGTAGGAGGTAAGGGAGTAGAATATAAAGACAAAAGAGATGCAATGAGTAGAGATGCAGCATAAGAAACTGAAGCAGGGAAAAGGTATAACTGATGGAAACAGAGTCCTTATTGTAGGGAAAAAATGGAAGAAGATAAGAGTCAACATCAGACTACAAGACCTGAGTCTTTTAACTGATTATATTCTCCTTTTTATTGTAAGAATACCATTCTTCTTCCCCCCCTCCTGTTCCCAGGATGTCTGCAGTAGCTGCTGCACCTCCATGCTAGTGTCAGGATGGCAATCCTCTGTTAGAAATGGGGTGAAAGCAAAGGACTAGCTCTTTTTGTTTGAACTGAAAGTATTATTAATGGCTGCAGAGGGAGCCATTGCAATGAAGAAAGAGACTTGCTGCAGTTTCTTCCTTCAACCTTACAATCTTTTCCTTTGAAGATGTCTCAGAATTGGGCCATTCAAGAGGTGGACCTGAAAACCAAGGGGAAGATATGTTTTTGTATGCCTGGGTTTAGCTGATCTTTCCAAATTCAGCTGGGGAACTGGCTGCTGATGGCTGAAATCAGCATTTTGTGCTCCATCCCTTAGTGCTCTCAGCTGCTTGGTGTTGGGGAACAGCTCAGCTTTTTGACAGTGAAACAGGCAAGTGAGGTGTTGAAATGAGAATATATGAAGATGGAGCTGGGAATGCTCTTAGCCTTGTTCTCAGGGCTGGAATTAAATACCATTGTCCTTTAGGCCTCTTAGACAAATTATTCTACCTTCAACCCTCTCTAAGAGCTACTCTTATGCAGGGAAATATGTTCAATTCAGCCAAAGATTTCCATTTCTCTTCCTTTGTAAAATGCATAGAAAGGGTTGGGTTTTTTTTCTCCCTAGCATGCACAAAATGAATATTCTGTTAATTTAATTCTCTCTCTTTTCATTCCTCCTCCTAATAGTAAAAATCTCTTAAAATCTGTGTACCCCTCAGGAGACATAAATCTCTATTAAATCACAGTGGGCTAATTCTCTTCCAGTTTCCCCAAGGCAGCCACAGCTCTTGGATATTTTGGGTGGAGTTTTTAGGTTTTGACTCTGGTTTTGTTGTTGTTTTTCTTTATGATCTGTCCTTTTGGGTTGGTTGTTTTTTGCCAGATTCTCTTTGCATCTTCTCTCTTCATCATCCCTTCTTACCTTCCACTCTTTGCCTTTCCTTCCCCTGCCACCATCACTGCCTTGCTTCTTCCTTCAGCTCTTTTTTTGTTGTGCTGATGGGAATGTTAATTCAAGTGAGCTGCTCCAAACCCAACCTCTAGAGCCTTTCCTTGTGAGAAGACATACTCTTACAGCCTCAGGATGAACATTTAGTGGCCCAATTCCTGAAGATGCTGGTGATGGGCAAAGTTCTTTGAGCCCAGTCAAGCTGGTTTGAAGACAAGAGGTTAGCAGGAGAAACTAGGGTTGGATTTAGCATTAGGATAAGAAACAAGTGAGGAAATTCCTCTTATGGGCAGATGGTGAACAAACTGAGCTGGAGGGTCAGCCTCTGGGAACACAAAGGATCTGGTTTCTGTTGGGCAGTGGCAAGACAGGTTTGAGCATCTCCAAAAGGGTTTTCCTCACTCTGTAAAAAATCCGAGGTCTGTACCAAAAGCCACAAGTCTTCCAGCTTAGCAGGAGAAGGCAGAGACCTCATGGGTGTCACAAATCTTCTCTCCTGGTAACAAAATGAGAAGCAAGCTTCATAGCCTTGCAAATGTTAACATCCATGTTCTCTTTATAGTTTTATCTATCTTTGCATCATTTCAAACTACATTGGAATAGCCAGAAAAGAAGAGTTTTCCTCCACTTGACATGCCTCCATCTTTTCCTTTCATCTAGAAAACTCTCCAGCTCAGTTTGTTCACCATCTACCCTTAAGAGGAGTTTGCTCACTTGTTTCTTGTCCCAATGCTAAATCCACCCCTAGTTTCTCCTATTAATGGCTGTCACTGTTGATTTATTAACTCCTCTGCATTTCTCCTTTGTGACACTAGGATATCGATGAGGAGATTGAAGCTGAGTACAACATCCTGCAAGCTCTCTCTGATCACCCCAATGTAGTCAAGTTCTATGGCATGTACTATAAGAAAGATGTGAAGAATGGAGACCAGCTCTGGCTAGTGCTTGAGGTAAATCAATCACTGGGCAAAAGAAGAGTTTCCCTCCACTTGACATGCCTCCTTCTTTTCCTTTCAGCTGGAAACCTCTCCATTTTTCTGGAGAGGCGGATGTCCATTGTTTTTTTTTATTGGAGAGGCGGATGTCCATTTTCTTTTTTCTGGAAGGGTGGATGTCCATTTCCTTTTTCAGGAGAGGTGGATAACCACTTTTTTTTTCTGGAGAGGCGGATGTCCATTTTTTTTCTGGAGAGGTGGATGGCCACATCTTTTTCTGGAGAGGCGGATGTCCACTTTTTTTTTCCCCCCTGGAGAGGCGGATGTCCAAAATGGTTTATTTTCTGGAGCGGCGGATGTCCTTTTTTTCTGGTGAGGCAGATGGAATCATCAGGAAGCTCTAGAGATAAATCCCTTCATGCTGAAGGTGCAGAAGGCTCTCAAAGCATCTCTTGAGGTGTTTTGGTTCTCCTGGTGTGTCTGTGAACATTTGCAGTGCCCTGCTGAGTCAGCCCAATGGCCCATGCAGCACAGCATTCTGTCTCCTGTGCTGGCACTAGAAGATGCTATTTGGGCAAGATTGTCCAAGTTTTGCAGTCCATTTCCCTCCTGCTCTCCAGTAGCCATGATGAGGATGTTAAGGATGTCTCAGACTCCTCTGTTTAGCATACCCAGCTATATTCCCATCGAAGGGAATAAAGGCAAGTTTGGGGAGGTTAAAAAAAGCTTTCTATGGAAGTTGTTCTGTTTAATGGAATATATAATGAGAGTTATAATAAGAAAACAGATGTTCACCTTTCTTTTTGGTATAGGAGATTTAATATCAAAACATCTTTCAGGAAATGAGGATGATGGAAAGTAACTAGTGCTCTTGGGCTTTGTGGGTGGTGAGCTGGGGGAGAAAGGAGTTGTCATTTGTCTAAATATGATCAGGTATTTCCAGATGACATCAACAGAAGAAAAATGAAACAACTGAAAATTGCTTTTTTTCCTTCTTTCTCAACATGGGTCATTTTTCATGGGCCTTTGCTTCTAATTGCTCCTTTCCCAGCAGCACTGAGTAATCAGCCTTGATTTCTCCATTTCTAATGGGTCCCTCTTTGCTTCCCAATTATAGCAATTTTTCCCTCTTGAATTATATCCCATTTTCTCCTGATCAAAGATGTGTGGCTCAAACTGTCATTTGATGCTTCAAAGTTTGAGTAAATCCCTGCTGTCATCTCCCTGTGCAATGAGGATTTCACATTACACTGTGGTTTCCACAGCTTTTCAACAGGTGAGCATCTGTCCTGGCTTACCTTGCTGGAGAATCCTGCACATCCAAAGAGCTGCTTCTGAGTAAGCTCTAACAGATTTTGCCACCATGGAGTAAAGGAAAAGCCCAGCCAAAAATCCCTGGGTTTTCCTCTTGTGCTGTGTAATTAAAGAGTGTGTGAATGCTAGGCCTCTCATATTCTGATGTTTAACATCACTTTGCTTTATTTTTGATCACATCTTTGCTAAAGATGTCAGGTTATTAAAAGAAACAACCACACACAAACAACTCCCCACTTTTGCCTCACTTTTGGTTAAATCCCAGATGAACAAACTTCTTCTAGCTTTAGTGGCAGATGACAATCCATCATGAGAGGAATTCTTGAGCTCAGGCTTGCCTCTTGTTGCTTTAGACACCTGAGAGCTAAATGCTTAAATTTGAGTGTGATAGACAATATGATTTTGCTGTGTTTGTTCTTAGTTTACATGGTGAGTCCCTTTAGAAAGAACAAATGAATTTGTGTGCAGGGAGCAAGGTCTCCTCGACCTTGGGCAGAGAGGGCTGGAGGCTGCAGGCTATGGAAGAAGAGGATTATAGCAAGGAAAAAGGAGCTGGAATGTGCAGAAAGCAGGCAGCCAGCAGTTGTGTTGAAAGCAAACAAGATTCAAGTTGAATAGCAGGAAAAAAAATAGCTAGTGAAACACAGAAACAGGCTACTTAGAGTCTTCTTCAATGAGAGATTTTTAGGAGCAGATGAAATATCCATCAAGGACAACCTGGAAGTGCTAGATCTCTACACAGTGCTAAATGATCTCTTGAGGTCTTTTTTACTCCTATGTTTCTGTAATTTTATGACAACAAACTAGCAACAGATAAGCCCCTTTTGTTCTGCCAGCAGCCAGCCCTGAACAGAAGGCACTGTCAGCTCTGAGGCTGGCAGTGTTGCTCTGCTGCATGCTCCCTGCAACAGGTCAGATCCTTGAGCTAGGGATTGGTGCATGAGATGCTTTAAGCATTCTTGTGTGTGATAACACTAGAGCAAGACTGGACAAGGCACCTTTTCCATGACTAGCATGTAAGTTAGGCCTCTTTGAGGTGCTATGTGCAGCATGGAGAGAGAGAGGGGAGGTAGTTGTTGTCATTGCCCTGCTATTCTCATCCAAGCTCCTGAAATAAGATGAAAGCACCTTGACAAATGCAGGATGCAAGCAAATGTTACCTGACAGCTTACTACAGATGCCTAAACCAGGAGCAGTTGGATGATTAAAGGCTGTAATAGCTGCAACTGATGGTTTTCCTCCAAGCAAAGCTGCTGCTGGATCCTTGTTGAGCAGGCATCAGAGTCAAGAGGAGCTGAGCAGAGAGGAAAGGTACCAGCTGGGTCAGAGGAAGAGTTAGACCTACAGAGAACACTTGTGGTGTGATGGCAATTTTAACTGACATCTCATGTGTTAGCATCATGCTGGTTTATAAGTCTGAAGCTGAAGATAGCTGTGCATGTGAATAGCTCAATTAGAGTGGCACGGGGCTGTGGCAGATGGGAGGGTGGAGGACTCTGTGTCATCCCAGTGGGAATCTTTGCCTTTTGAGTGCCAGAAAATCATAAGGGAGGAGCCCTTGGTTACCTCTGTAGAAGAGTCCTAAGCATTTGTGCTAGAGCTCTCTCTGGCCATCAGAGCTTACAGGCCTTTCAGGAGTCAAGCCTTCTGTCAAATGATTCTTTCCCTTGGGCTGAGCATGCAAGATTTCCTTAGCCCTTCCCTCCCTATTTTTTTTGCTGTCTAAATATCCAAATTAGGGACTGAATATTTTAAAATCCAAATGCTATAGAAAGTTATAGATTGGAAAGGACCTTTGAAGGTTCTTGGGTCTAGCCTTGTGTTCCAGGATCATTAACTTCAACATTACAGGTTTGCACAGAGCCTTTCCCCTGATGTTAAAAGTGCTGTCATTAATCTTTCACCTCTAGGTCACCTTGGTTAGGTGGTTGGTGAGACCTTTCTTGCCAGGATGCTCTCCTCATCTTCCCACACTAGGAATGAAGTGCTGCTTGGCAATGAGGGTAGCTCTCCCCTTGAAAGATTTCCTTACTGGGGGAATTTCTTCGTTGCTTTGCCTTAAATCCACCTGATGCCTTCAATTCCTGTTGTGTTGTATGTAACTTTTGTAGCTGAGAATGGATGCTGTCATAATCTGCACTGCTGCTGAGTTGCAGATGATGAATGTAAGCAGCAATTATTGTGCCTCTTAAGAACACAGCTTCACTGCAAATTTATTGCACTAGAAGCTACTTCTGTCTCAGTGTGTATAGGGAAACAAATCACTGCTGTATTGATGTTGGGCAAGGAGATTTAAATGCAGAAAGTAGTGAAGAGAAAATGGGCAGAAGTTTGTCTAAATGGCAGAGATAAGGACATCTGTGTGGTTTGCTAGTTTAATAGCACCTCCTGGGGCTACTAACATGAAAACTAAACACTTGTGAACTCCTTATGTTGCTCTGGTGTTTTTCAGCTGTGCAATGGTGGATCTGTGACTGATCTGGTGAAAGGATTTCTGAAGAGAGGGGAAAGGATGAATGAACTGATCATTGCTTACATTCTCCACGAAGCTCTGATGGTAAGATCAGCTCTGGGGGAAGGACAATGTGCAGCTCAGCTTTTGTTCCCTTGAAGGAGCAAAGATCATGTCCTCACTGTCTTGTCTTAGGGAATCAAGGGCAGGTGTCATTCAGGCAGTTTGTTCCATTGGTAAGGGAATGAAAATTGATTTCTGGCCATCGCTTCATTTCCTTGGTGAATAGAGTTCTGCATTCCAAAGGCTTTGCTTTTGAGAAGCAGCAGAAATCTACCCAAAGCACTGCTCAGCTGCTTGGCTCTGCATCCCAGCTGTAGTATAGCAGAAGTTCCAGTGAAGGCAAACACGGATTTTTGGCTAATGAATATCAAGTGTCTTTCTTTGTCATTTTCTTTTAATAGGAATTTGACTTTCTGAAGTGGAATTTAGGCTTTAGTAGTTTTCTTTCAGTTTATAATCTAAATATTATAATATAATGTCAATTTATATATTATATACATGTTATAATTGACATTATATTATATTTAGATATATAAAAATAATTATATATAGTATATATAATTATATATATTATATTATATATTATATATTTATATATTTTATTATATATAATATAACATCTTACCTATATGTTATAATAATGTAACATAATATAAATAATATCATAATATAATATATATTATATTATATATAATGTCAATTTAGAGTGCTTTTTCCTGCTTTTCTCTTAAAGTTTCTACTTGACATGAAGCAATTGAACAATATCTATTCCTTATGTTATTCCAAGTGTTTCTCCAGTGAGAATGCCATCTCCGGGTTTTGGGATAACACAAAAATCTCCTTTTTTTCCCTATTTTTCTGTTCCCTTTTTGTTTCTGCAAGTGGCAGAGCTCTTAGTACAATGTCCATGTTTACATCTCACCTTCCAGGGGCTTCAGCATCTCCATGAAAACAAAACAATCCACCGGGATATTAAGGGAAATAACATCCTTTTGACCACTGAAGGAGGAGTCAAGCTTGTGGATTTTGGTATGTTACCTTTACTTCTCTACACAACCAGAAAAAATTAATTATATTACTTTTTAATGACGTTTTTTCAGTTCTTCATTAAAAATCACTTGGATAACCAAAGTTTACTTGATAGAAATAAAATGTTCAGAGAGTTTTTAACAACTTAGATGTTGCCAGCAGTTGTGCTTCGTGTTGCTTCAGCAGCCTGGCTAACAACTTCTGGAGTCTAGCAAGACTAACAGATTGCTTTTGCCAAGTTTAAACTTGAGATTTGGCATGGAATTCAAGGGATTTGTTCAAATCTCAAGTGATTCTTGAATGTTGTCACCCCTAAAAGGGAAAAGCAGAGACACAGCTAAGTGTTTTATCAGCCACGCCACAGGGATTTGCTTCAAAAGTGTGTTGACTGTTGATTAATCTAATGGTTAAATTCAATTTACTAGTTCTTCTAAAAACATAAGTATTGATGCTCATTATTTTATTCCTCAAAGAAAATCTTCAGCTGCAAAGCCTTCAGGCTTCCTAAATTATCTGCTTACTAATATTTTCTAGTAACTTACTAGTATTTTCTGGTAGTCTGGAAGTTTAATGTGAGGCAAAATGAACACTTCTCCCCACAGATTTTTTTGATCTGTTGTGGGCACTATTTATATATTTAAGGTGCTGAAGGCAATTAGAGCTGTGGAGGGATCAATGCTTCTGCAAATTAATTCACTTATGCAGATGTCAAAGCATACAAGCTGCAGGGATGAGGACCTGCAGGCTTTGTTTATTTATGCCCCAGCTACTGCAATCTACAGCTAAGGCTGTAATTGAAAAATAATCTGAAAATCTGGAGGGGAAAGAATGGTGGTGACAGAGCACAGAGGAGAAAGAAATGAATATACACACACACATTTCTATGGGTTGGAGAGAGGCCTGGGGTATCTGTCCTTCCTCCCAAAGGAAAAGAGGAACTACACCTTAATTTAGGGAATAGATAGACATCTTCCTACCCAAAACCAATCTGAAGCCAAAAAGGAGTAGTTTCAAATGGGAAGAATTGATACAGCCTTGCCAAAATCATCAAGACACACCACACACCCTCCAGGTTGATGTTTAAGGTATTCAGCTGGGATGTGGGAGGTTTGTGTCTTCTGCTTAAGAGGAATTCAACTACATTAATCAGATTCCAGGAGTCTTTTTCTTTTAGCCAGGAATGTGAGTTGATCAAGGTCTCTCAGGTTGGCACAGCCACAGACTGTTGTACATCAATTTAGTGGCTCAGGGACTGAAATTAAGAGCCATCTTTTATTCTGTAAGCCTGGGAAGCTGCAGCCCACAGAAGGAGAGAAACACACAGGCACAAGCTCGTTTTTTTTCTCCCAGTAAACACTCAGTGAGAGGTCAGTAGTGAATGATCCAGATTTGGCTGTTGGGGCAGGTTGGGAAAGGACATTTTAATCTCTATCTCTTTTAGAATCCTAGAATGGTTTGGGTTGGAAGGGACCTCTGGAGCTCATCTAGTCCAACCCCCCTGCAGTGGCCAGGGACATCCCCAACTAGAGCAGCTTGCCCAGAGCCCTGGCAAGCCTCACCTGCAATGCCTCCAGGGATGGGAACTCAACCACCTCCCTGGGCAACCTGGGCCAGTGTTCCACCACCCTCGTGGCAAGGAACTTCTTTCTAATGTCCAGTTTAAATCTACTCTTCTCCAATTTAAAACCATTGCCCCTTGTCCTTTCCCTCCAGGCCTTTGCAAACAGACCCTCTGCAGCCTGCTTGGAAGTTCCCTTTAGGTCCTGGAAGGTCACTAGTAGTTCCCCTGAAGCCTTCTCTTGTCCAGGCTGAACAATCCCAGCTCCCTCAGCCTGTCCTCAGAGCAGAGGTGTTCCAGCCCCTGAGCATTCTCATGGCCTCCTCTGCACCTGCTCCATCAGCTCCATGGCCTTTGTGTGTTGAGGGCTCCAGAGCTGGCCCCAGTATTGCAGAGGAGGTGTGAGCAGAGCAGAGTGCAGTGGCAGAATCACCTCTCTGGCTCTGCTGGCCACGCTTCTCTTGCTGCAGCCCAGGATGCCATTGTGCTTCTGGGCTGCCAGCGTGCACTGTTTGCTCATGGCCAGCTTCTCAGCCACCAGCACCCCAAGGCCTTTTCTGCAGGGCTGCTCTCCATCATCTCATCCCCCAGCCTGGATTGATAGTGGGGATTGTTCTGACCCAGGTGTAGGACCCTGCACTTGATCTTTTATTATATATCCTAGTTCCCTGCCTCATGTCCTGATGGCATTGAGGAGAAGCTCAGCACGACCTTGAGTATTTTCCCAAGCTCTTGTGGATCACTTTTTTGGAGCAGCCAGAATATCTTCTTGCCTCTCTTTCTCCTTGCCCTGCATTAGCTACAAATGCTGTCTGAACCACTCTGCAGAAATGAAGCAATTAATTACAATAATTTCATTTGAAAGCATTCAAAACAGAAATCCTTTTCTTTCTGCCCTTAGCTTACTTCAAGCAATGAATCATAGCAAGGCTTCTATTTGCCTTAGTCATTCTAGCATGCATCCCTAATAAAGCTGTTTGCTTCACTGGCTCAGATCAAAAGCAGACTGTGATTGTCTTGTCATCTCTGCATGCCAGATAGCATGACATTTGTATGTTGCTCCTAAAAAAGCATTTACTAGGGGACTCTGGCAGAAGGCAATGGAAGTAAGAGACTTTCCAGAGACCTTTCTCCTTGAGCAGCTTTCCAAACTGCTTTGAATCCAATCAAAGTAATAATTCCAAGTTTTTCAGCCCAGGGTTAGCAGGGATAACACTGACTTGAGCTGTGGAGCATTTCCATTGTTGAATGTTTGATTCTTTGTTGAAGGCTTAGACCTTCAAAGCTTGGTTTATGGGCCATGGGTGAATGAAAAGCTTTGTGCTGTCCTGTGACAAAACAAGAGTAATCATGTGGTCAGATGCTGTATCCAGGATAAGCTGTTCACTTGGTCTTTTAAATAGTTTCCTCTACTAATTCACATAAAGATGTCACTGATGGCTTAAACATGAAAGAAGCTTGCCACAGCAAGCTACTGTCATATGCTTGAAGGGAGAAAATAGCCCTTCCTGGGCAGCAGAGACTTCCTCTTGGTGTTTTCATGGGTCACAAACTCTTGAGGTGATGAGAAATCCTTTGGTTTCCCCTCTGGATACTAAAACCTATTCATTTTTACCTGAAAGATGAATTCAGTGCCTCATTTGTACTGAGTTATTCCAGTCCTCAGCTACGTTGAATACTCTGTCCCATTGACATAGATGTTGTCAGTAACCCAGACAAGCTTAACAAGGAAATTATGTCATATAACAAGGAGGAAAAAAATCCAGTCTTAGAGTGTGTGGGGAGAAAAGTCCTTTTAGGCAATCAGTTTGAAATCTGCCCTGTAAGGAAGGCAGGATCTAAGGAGGAAGACTTCCCTCACCAGCACACTGCACCAGATCGTGTGTTAGCTGCGCAAATCCCTGAGGCTCCGGAGAAGACTAGTTCTTCTCTCTAAAGACATCTGGCCAATTGTGCATCAGGAAAACAAATGTTGCTGTGCATCCCTTGCAGGAAACCAGCTGGAGCCCTGGAGCATGAGATTGGATTAGAAGCATTGGCCTGGTGCTGCACTCAACTTGTCAGGAGGATGTGGAGGGGAGCTGGTGCTCACCTGCTCTGCTGCAGCCCAGAGACTAGAGAAGCTAGAGTATGCTCCCCAGTCTCCTGCAATATGGAAGTGCTTGGGTTTAGGAAAGAAAGAAACTGTTTTAAAACCTTTGAAAGAAAAAGATTATATATTTCACAGATGCAGTGAATGTTCTGTTGCTTTTTTGGGTCACTGTTTGCTGTTTTCTTTTCAGTATGTACCTAGTAATGATGGATGTGAGTTTTACTCTGGATGTGAGTGAGTTTTACTCTGGATGTGAATTAGGATTTGAATGTTGTTCCTTCTAGGCCTAAAAATGCCTTTTTTTGTCTTTAAGCCTCACGGTGAGTTAACTGTGAAAGCCACTGGGCTTTGATCCCTTCAGTTCCCATTTGTACTGCTCACTATTGTATAGCACAGATTAACTTTTTTATCCACTCTTTTACTCCATGCCTCTTGGTTTTGTAGGAAACACCATGGATTTTCCATCTCCCAGGCAGTTTGTACACATGGTCATCTTGGATAGTAATCTTCTGCTCTTTCTGGGGTTGTAAAGGGCTGTTCCATCATCTTCTGGATGTGCTCTAACTCAGTTAAAGATTGGCATTTCTTGTGCATGTTTTCCTGAGTGTTTGGGGAACTGGAGAGTTTTCCTCATGAAAACACTCTGTGCATTCAAATAATACAGAAAGTCAGGAGCTGTGATGACAAAGGACAAGGAAAAGGCTGAGGCACTCAGTGTCTTCCTTGCAAGCCTGGTTTTCAGGAACCCCAGATCCCTCAGATCAGTGGGTAGGTCTGGAGCAAGGAAAACTTATCCTTGGTAGAGAAGGATGAGGTGAGGGAACATTTAGCTGAATTGGACACACACAAGTCCCTGGGAGCTGATGGATTACAGCTCGGAGTGCTGAGGGAGCTGGCTGATCTCACTGCTCATTGTCTTCCAAAGGATTTGGAGATCACAGAGGTTGCTGAGGACTGGAAGGAAGCTATTGTCACTCCTATCTTCAGGAAGGGCAAGAATAGGACTCAGAGGCTGCTCAGCCCCACTTGGATGCCTAGAAAGTGATGGAGCAAAGAATCCTGGAGATCATTTCTAAACCTATGCAGGCCAAGAAGGTGATGGGGAATAGGCAGCATGGATCTATCCAAATGAACTCATGCTCCATAATAACACAATCTAGCACCTTTCAACACAAAATGCAGCTGAAAACACTCCTTTTTTGGCTCCTTATTTCAACTTTGTTTCCATCTTCTTGCTCAGGGTTAGGACAGAATGACAAACCAGTGTTGTAGAGACTCATCATTTGGATCAGAACAGTGTCTGCTCAGCTTGGGCACTGCTGTGAGACAAATCTCTCCTAATAATAATAGGGAGTTCATTCCATACTGCTTCTTTCCCTTTTATGGAGTGCCAAGGTCATCAGGAGGTGACTTTCCTTGCAATGCTATTTCAATCTGCCAGTGAAAATTCTGACTTATATTCATGGTATAGCCCTGCTAATTTTCAGGGTTTATCTATAAGATATCTTATAGCTAAGATATAGGAGATATAGCTGAGATATAGCTAAAGATATAGGAGATATAGCTAAAGATATAGGAGATATCTTATAGATAAATCTTTGTCTTGCAGCAAAGCAGTAGTAAAGGGGAAGGAGCAAGTTGTTTTGGTTAGAAAACATGCAAGATAAAAAAAGCTGGCCAGCTGTATGCTTGACTGGTTACTGAGATGCTGGAAGAAATGTTACTAAGTGTGGAATTGCATCTCTCTCCCCTCCACACACAGCAAAAAAGCCCAAGGAAATATCATTTGTCATAAGACCTCCACTCCATAATCTGAAATGCCACTTTGCTGCTAAAAGCAAGAAGAGGAAAAAAAACCAAACAACAAACCCAAACAAATAAAAAGCCTAAAGAAAACAGTGGTGAACAATTCAAATTAAATCAGCTTTCTGCTGAAGGAAAAAAAAAAAAAAGGAGGAGGAGGAAAAATCCTTCAATTTATTTAATGATTATAGTGCATAGAGAGAGAAGATGATGCACATTAATGTTTCTGTTATGTTTTGTTCCTTATCTCTGCAGAAAGTTAAGATTCTTTATAAAATCTGACACAGGAATGATAAAAATGGTTAGTGCCTTTCCTTTGCCTCTAGATCTGAATCCCATTTCCTAGGCCAAGACAGCAAAAAACTTGCTTAGCCCAGAAAACTCCCATCACACAGAGGAAAGGAGAAAGGAGAAGCAGCATCCTCTTCCTCCCAAACCAAAGCTCATGTTGTGATGTCCATTGGCATCACTGCAGCAGTGACAGAGCTGTGGGGATGGCTGCTTCCTCCTGGATGATGTGCTTTTGCTAGGGCTGGGAACAGCCCCAGATTCCAGGAGCTGGACCTCAGACAACTCCTGGAGGGAGCAAAACAAAGCTCCTGCTTAGCTGAGGCGAAGCAGGATTGATGGACTTTGTGCTAGGGCTCCCATTGTCTTGCTTTCCATGATGCAAACACTGTGTGTTAGGCTTTCTGCAGGCACAGGGAGAGGGAGTGACCCTTCCCAAGCCTGGAGCAGATTAGAGGGAGGCAACCACAAAAGCAAGGGTTGTGTTTGTCTCAGAGGAACAGACAGGAGCTTTCTTGCTGCCTTATTTTCAGCCTGTTGTGAATCAGAACTAAAGAGAGAGCTTTCGAGTGAAAAGGCAGATGGTTTCTTGAGCACCCCTGAAGAAAACCCAAAGCAATCAGTTTCCATCCATCCAGAGGTTTAGTTAATATTCCCACTGGGTAGCTAATGTGACTTGCTCCTGTCATGAACTATCTGCAGGGCTTTCAGGAGGATAAGGTCAAGCATGTTCCTACCAGACAATAGAGAGCTGAAACTGGCCAGTGATGCTCACTGGAGCTTCATGTCTTTCAGAAGAATGAGAAGGCACAGACAGAGTGAAACTGAGTCTTTTTAGCTTTTTTTTTTTTTAAAGAGAAAACAGATGTGTGTGTGAAGGCAAAATAAGTGAGCTTCAGTGCCAATGAGAGTGAGCTTGTAAGAGGAGAAGCCAGTATCTCCCTTGCCATCCATGATCTTGCTACTTCAGAATATTCCTCTGATGGATCTCAAATCCATAATAGGTCAGGATTCAAATCCATAACTCTATAGTAGGTCAGGACATGCTGGCTGAGGGGCTGGGGCTTTACTTAGAGATCTTTCTAACCAATGCTCCCTCGTTTTGTAAGGAAGGAAACTGGTGGCAAGCTGCTCAGAAGTGTGCTGCAGCCCACTCCAATTCCTAACGTTTCTGTGTCCTTTTTTAAAGTAAACCTTAAGGAATCTTTAGCCTTCAGAGCTCACTTGTCAGCTCGTGGCCTGAAATAGTTAATTCCACAAACTGCAGCTCATGTTGCAAAGCTGATTTGCAGGGGTTTGAGGTTGCACTGAGAATGTGCTTTGAGCATGGAGAGAGGGCTGCTTTTGTGAGGGTTTTTGAGGTTTCTTTTGGTTGTTTCTTCTTTATGGCAGAGCAGCTAAAAGATGAGGATATATACATTTTAGAGTGTTTAACCTGAAATATGTAAATAATGAAACCCAGGTCTGTACTGAGCATTGAAAGAGAAGAATAATCAGTGGAAGGTATAGTACTTTTTTCTTTCCCCCCCTAAAGTGCTTTCCTGCTCTCCTAACCAGGATAGAGAAAAACTGTAATTAGCCAGATAAACTATATGGAGTCAGATTGCTAACAAAACACTTATCTGGGACTAAATCCTGATCCTGCTGACCTCACTGACCTTCTCTGGAGATATTCAAGAGCTTCCTGGACACATTCCTGTCTAGGTGATCCTGCTCTGGCAGGGGGGGTTGGACTAGATGATCTTTCTAGGTCCCTTCCAACTCCTAACATTCTGTGATTCACTGGGAACAAAAGATGGAGAGAAGTTCAGCTGAAGCACTGAGGACCTTGGAACACTGGGCCTGCCTTTCCAGACAAGATGTGTTTGAAACTCCCCTCCAGAAGGAACTCACAGCCTGACAAGCTGAGGATGTCACCTTTCCCAAGGGCTGTCCTGGCTGGAAAGAGCACTTGCTGTGCTGATAGCTTCCCTTGCTGCTTGCAGGTGTCTCTGCCCAGCTGACCAGCACTCGTCTCCGTCGCAACACGTCGGTGGGCACCCCGTTCTGGATGGCTCCAGAGGTGAGCAAACAACACAGCCTGCCAACAAAACACTTGGGGCAGCTTGGGAGAGGCTTTTCTGCTCCCTCTTTGTCCACACTGCTCCTTTCACCAAGGGAAATGTGGTATGGTAGTGAATAGGGATGGTTGGGCTTGATGATCTTAGAGGTCTCTTCCAACCTCTGTGATTCTGTGAGATACCAATGCCCTCCAAAAAATTCTCTAAAACTTTTCCTTTGTGTTTGCAAGGATTAAATGAAATCAGGTGTATTTTTGAGAGCAAGATGCTGAATTGCTTACTGAAGTGTTTTAAGAGTCAAAAATACTACTATTGAGCCTTCCAAGACAGATATCTCATCTCCCCATGGATGGAAGGAGCCCAGGGTGGTACATTGATACATCAAAGCTTTTAATTCTTGATTTCTACCCCTCTAAAGTTTTTAGTACTATATGTCCATAGCTGACAGCAAGAAATGGAAGGGGTTATTATGATTCAATAAGATGTACTGTGTATCTTTGGAGGTTTTTCCTGGCCTGAAATGGAAGCATATACATCTTAAACTGAGGCAGGGAAAATAACTCCTTTTAAATAAGAGTTTATACTTTAAAGAAGCCTATATAAACTCTTTGTGTGCACACAAACACATGGCTGTACATCTCTTTAGAGCACATGAAACTCCTCTGTTTGTATACATGTGTTTTTATGAGCAAACTGTGTTTATACACACTGCTCTAGCCATGCAGCTAAAGGCACACACATTGGTTTAGACCTGTAGCTAGTGGGATGAAGAAGCTTAGTTTCCTCTGGAATTGTGGATAAGATGAAATGTAAATGAAATTAAATATGTTTGCTGTAATACAGTGAAAAAAACCCACATTGTGGAGAAATAACCTTGATCCTGAAATTGGCTGAATAAAGATCCAGTAGGAAAGAGCAAATTCAGCGTCTGCGTTCCTGCTTGTTTCTCTTCATAGAGAGAGCAGGATAACTCCAGTAGTTATTTTGCATGGATAATCCACGGAAAAAGAGATTTAGGGTGGCTGAGTTTCCTTCTCCTTCACCTTCAGCTGAAAAAGGCAAGCTTTTGCACCCTTTTGTGGTCAGAGCAGCTGGTGGGCATGGACACCTGCTTTCTCTCTGCTTGCTTTCAGCCACAGGATGCTTTCACTTGCTATATGTGTGCAAACCTGCTGCTTTCACCTAGTATCTCCAGCCTGTAAGAGATTCCCTCAGCTGTGGGTGTACTCCTGAATCTGGCTGTTTGAGCACCCAGTAACAGTTCCCTTTTTACCACTCCAACAGGTGATTGCCTGTGAGCAGCAGCTAGACAGCTCCTATGATGCCAGGTGTGATGCATGGTCACTGGGTATTACTGCAATAGAGCTGGGAGATGGAGATCCACCCCTGGCTGATCTGCACCCTATGAGAGCACTCTTCAAAATACCAAGGTGAGTCTCTTGATGGGGTTATTTCTTGCTGGGTTAGAACTTCACTTTTTGGCCTTTAGTTTCTTCAAACTTAGGCTGTGTACATTTTGTGGGATTCCTTCCTATCATTTAGAGGAGCAGGAGGAGGGTGGCAAGGCTTTGTCCAGCTAGATTTGCTGCTTCAGCTGTGTGCACACATCAAGAAGTTCAGAGCTGGCTGTGGCTACAGCTAAGGAGAAGCCATGAGGCCTCCTGAGTGGGTTTGCAGATGACAGCAAGCTGGGTGGCAGTGTGGATCTGCTTGAGGGCAGGGAGGCT
>VWZO01008818.1:0-66512 GCA_013396975.1 Bucco capensis | reverse complement strand
AAGGGGAAATGGATGGAAATTGCCCCAGGGGAGGTTCAGATTAGATATTAGGAGGAATTTCTTTGCTGCAAGGGTTGTGAGCCATTGGAACAGGCTGCCCAGGGAGGTGCTTGAGTCCCCATCCCTGGAGGGGTTTAAGAGACAGGGAGATGTTGCATTGGGAGGCATCATTTAGCAGGTTGCTAGGGCTAGGACAAAGGCTGCACTGATGATCTTCAAGGTCTCTTCCAGCTGCAACTGTTCTAGGATTCTATGATTCTATGACTGCTGAGCAATATATGAGTGCAGGACTTAGCTGAGCCACATCTATTCTGTACAAAGACTGCCTAATGATAGAAATAGAGAGTCTGAGGGTGTTACTGTGGTGAGCAGGACCCATCCCTCCCCTGCAGAGCTCTCTCATGTCCTTTGAAGCAATGCTCTACTACTCACATGCATTTAGGCTGCCACTTTTCTTTAGCTTATGCTTCTCCTTGGCAGCTCCAGGGCAGTGCAAATAGCAACTTCTTTTGTGTTTTCTTTGAAGCTGGAGATAAAAGTCCCCAAATGCCACTTAGAGTGTTTCAAAGAGTGTCAATCTCAAAGTCTGTAGGGGTTGGCCATAGAGCAGCTTGTGGATTTCACCCCTAAATAGTTGGAGCTGTAGCACAACCCACAGAGTATCCATCAGTGCTTTCCAGCCAAATTGCCTTAAATGACCTTCAGGTTTAAGCAATCTTGGCTGCCTTGGCACTGAAGCAGAGCATAAATGCTCCTCTTACCTTTCCTTGCTGTGGGAAAAGCAGTTACAAAGTGCTGTAGTCAGTCATTTTCAGCTAGGCCTTCAAACAACCATCTGGCTTATTCCCTTCCCAATACTGCTTGGAGCAAATGTCAGATCAATCCATTCATTCCACCAAGTAAAAGCAGAAAGTGATAGAGGAAATGTTAAGCAGCATGGAGAGAAAAGCAGAGAAAATAGAGAAGTCCCCTCCTCTCTAGGTCATTGCTTTTGTCTTCATGACTCTGCTCAGTGGAAATGGCACCTCTGTTTGACTGCAGGAAGAATGCTAAAGCACTTTGAACCAAATCAGCTCCTAGAATAAACAGCTCTAGCAACAGAGAAGAAAGTAATAGTATTTCTTTCCAGCAGCTCTGTCTTCAGTCCTTCATTTGGCATCTGGTTATCTTCTGATGGAGGAGAAAGAGTTAATGGAGAGCTACCTCCTTCTGAGACTTTGCTCAGCATGTGGATTAATGTAGTCCTTCTGGAAGAAGTTAAAATAGAAATTTCTTCTAAAAAATTCTCTTGAAGTCTATTGTTTCAGCCTTGAAAGGAGAAAGTTGCCATTACAAGGGAAGTGTGATGAATGAGCAGTTAGTTCCATTTCTGTTTATTGATCTGATTGAAGAAGTTATCCTGATTTGAGCTCTGCTTGGCAGATCATCTCCATGCTACTTCTCCTCACTAGTTATGTAAAGCAGAATCACTTGTATCATCTACCCATCCTTCTTTTGCCACTGGAAATCAATCTCATTCTTGCAGTGGCCTTCCTAGAGCTCATTACTCAGCTTGCCTTCACACATTCTTCTTTTTGGGAAGTGAGTAGCTTATTAACTTCTCATCACCCTGACCTTTGCAGGAATCCTCCTCCAACCCTCCAGCAGCCTGAGCTCTGGTCACCCGAATTCAATGACTTCATTAACAAGTGAGTAAGCACTGAGACCACTCTGGAACCTGGGGAACTGTCTGTATTCTCTGGCAAAATCTGTTGCTCCTTTTTCCCTCAAATCCTAATTTGTGAGCCCAGTTTGACTCCCAAGTGAGAGTCCAGATTGAAAGCATGAAATAAGGACATTTTAACAGACTTTTGACTTCAATTTAAAGAATAGTTAGTTTAAAAATGCAGTGATTTCACTTCATGGGCTCAACAAGTCTGTGAAATCCTAACAATCTTGTGATGGAGACAGACCTTAGCTCTCTCTACAACTCCCTGAGAGGAGGTTGGAGTGAGATAGGGGTTTGTCTCTTCTCCAGGGTTAACAGTGATGAGAAGAAATGGCCTCAAGTTGCAGCAGGGGAGGTTTAGATTGGATATAAGGAGGAATTTCTTGACTGAAAGGGTTGTTAAGTCTTGTCCCAGGCTGTCTAGGGAGGTGCTGGAGTCACCATCCCTGCAGGGGTTGAAGAAACATTGAGCTGCTCTCCTTAGGGCCATGGGTTAGTGGTGTGGAAGTGCTAGGAATGCTTGGACTTGATCTTAGAGGTCTCTTCCAACCTTGATGCTTCTGTGATCTATTTATTATGGGGGCATGAATGAATTCCAGAGGCATTTCCAAACTGCACAGTGACCCTTCAGTGACCACATGTATTTTTCTGCCAGCACAGGTGCTTGACTAAGGATTATGAGAAGCGTCCAACAGTGTCTAGCCTCCTGCAGCATGATTTTATCAAGCAAATTGAAGGCAAAGAGAACGTGCTCCAAAGGCAACTCATGGAATTTATTGATGTTCATCAGCAAATGGGAGTCACTGAAAAGGCAAGGTAAAAAGTAGCTTGAAAAGGAGAGCAGTTGGGATCATTTGGACATGTCGCTGGTTCAGAAGGTCAGGGAAAGGTCACCTCTCATAGCTCTTTCTTAGCCTCTTATAACTGTTTAAGAAGGATAGGGAGGTTCTGGATGGGCCCAGGCTTTGTTCTGTGGTACCCAGGGACAGGACTAGAGGCAATGGGCACAAACTAGCACCCAGCAAGTTCCAGCTGAACATCAGAAGGAACTTTTTTCCTTGGAGGGTGGTGGAGCACTGGCCCAGGCTGCCCAGGGAGATGCTGGAGTCTCCATCTCTGGAGATGCTCCAAACCCAACTGTGCAAACTGCTCTAGGTTCTCCTGCTCTTGCAAGGGGAACAGCAGCTTCCTGAGGAGCCAGAGCTGTCTCAGCCTGCATACAACTAACTTTAAATGGCAATATGCCATAGGCCTACTCCAGACCTAGTCAAGGTGACAGCAGATTGCACTGTTTTTTCAGTAGCCTCTGAACAGTCTTCTAGCATTAGCATATCTTGTGCTACTCAGGGCTCAAAAAAGCAGGAATATTAGCAATGGGCTCCATTACAAATCCCTCTTTTTTTGCTATCAGCAAATGCAATAGGTTTTTCTCTGAAGTCATCACTACTTCATGCTAAATATCTCTGCTTGCAACTTCACCTTTCCTAGCTCAGATTCAGGCTGAAATTCCAATGGGAAGAGCATGAGAAAATAGCCATCATTACATTAACATTTTCCATAGCATCTTGACTGAAACAGCTCTAAAATCTGCTGATGAAGCAAGCTATAGGAGATAAAGTCATGTTAGGAAGGAGGTGAAGCAGGCAAAGTTGCTTAGGAAGTGCAATTAACGTTGGGCTTTGGGGTTAGCGTTGGGCTTTGGGGTTAGCGTTGGGCTTTGGGGTTAGCGTTGGGCTTTGGGGTTAGCGTTGGGCTTTGGGGTTAGCGTTGGGCTTTGGGGTTAGCGTTGGGCTTTGGGGTTAGCGTTGGGCTTTGGGGTTAGCGTTGGGCTTTGGGGTTAGCGTTGGGCTTTGGGGTTAGCGTTGGGCTTTGGGGTTAGCGTTGGGCTTTGGGGTTAGCGTTGGGCTTTGGGGTTAGCGTTGGGCTTTGGGGTTAGCGTTGGGCTTTGGGGTTAGCGTTGGGCTTTGGGGTTAGCGTTGGGCTTTGGGGTTAGCGTTGGGCTTTGGGGTTAGCGTTGGGCTTTGGGGTTAGCGTTGGGCTTTGGGGTTAGCGTTGGGCTTTGGGGTTAGCGTTGGGCTTTGGGGTTAGCGTTGGGCTTTGGGGTTAGCGTTGGGCTTTGGGGTTAGCGTTGGGCTTTGGGGTTAGCGTTGGGCTTTGGGGTTAGCGTTGGGCTTTGGGGTTAGCGTTGGGCTTTGGGGTTAGCGTTGGGCTTTGGGGTTAGCGTTGGGCTTTGGGGTTAGCGTTGGGCTTTGGGGTTAGCGTTGGGCTTTGGGGTTAGCGTTGGGCTTTGGGGTTAGCGTTGGGCTTTGGGGTTAGCGTTGGGCTTTGGGGTTAGCGTTGGGCTTTGGGGTTAGCGTTGGGCTTTGGGGTTAGCGTTGGGCTTTGGGGTTAGCGTTGGGCTTTGGGGTTAGCGTTGGGCTTTGGGGTTAGCGTTGGGCTTTGGGGTTAGCTTTGGGGTTCTCACTGAATTCCTGGTGAGGAGAATCCCTTTCAGGACAAGGTTCTTGCCTTTGTCATGGTTTGGCAAGAAAAGCCTTTTTCATTGTGCAACTTCACAAAGGGATATTTGCCTCTTTCCAGGGAGATTCATGGCTCCTAAGCATCTTGAGTCTTCTTTTTGCTCAGTCTTTTCAAATGGATGAACTTTCAACTAATAGAAAAACTTCTGTTCCATCCTAGTAGTCTAATCTTAAGGTTTTAGGCAGATAAACTTCATCCTGTGTCTGTTACTCTGGTCCTCAGGACCACCTAGCTCTTTAAATACTGTGTTCCAATTGTTTTCAAAAAGCACAATAATGTCATTTATTGCACGCTCTTGAAGGAAAATAAGCCAAATTCTCTAATGAAGAAACAAAAACCTCATTTGATTTGGACACTGCTTAAGTTTCCCCTCATCCTTCAATCTCATACTTTCTTGTCAGTCATGTTAGAGCTGTTCAGACCTGTAATTAGTGATGAAAATCATTATGAGCCAGGAGTGCTGCAGCATATATCCCCCCAAACTCTTCTAAAAATGCCCTTCTTGCTAGGCCAACTGAGGGGGAAAAAATTGCATTGTAAAGGGTTTTCCTTTGTGACAGAAATAGCTGCCTTTGCAATGGCCTTCAGAGCTGCCTCAGCTACAGCTGACAGTCAGGCTGGTAGGACTTTTATCTGGAGCTGTTTGGCTGTCTTAATCTTGACTGCTTTTAAAGTCATCTCTGCAGAAGCTTGCAGTGATTAGTACAATGTGTATTTCCTGGGAATTATGACTCACTCCAGGCTATAAGCTGCAGGGAGGGATGTGCAGTGCACCTAGATATCGGCAAGTGAGTCCAATCCCCAAGTGAAGAGCTTCATCTTTGCATGACCCCAAAGGAAAGAGGGGAAAGAGATCCATTCTGCTGCCAAGTGATTGAGAGAAAGGGCTTTGGGGTGAGCTGAATCACTCTGGATTGGCCACGGGGAGATAGAACTGTGACAGGATTCTCTACCCAGTTGCTCTCTCTAACTCTTTGGAAAGATGCAGAAATGGGCTTGTCCAGTTCTTCACCCCTATTAAAAGCAGGGAGTACCACACAGCTTCCTGCCATGGCTTTCCCTGATGGCACAGACACGTGTCACTAATTTTCTGGGTGTTTCTCTATCTCTCTGACTCATCCTGCCAGTGGAAAGCTGCTGACAGCAATCCTTCAAGCTCAGCTCTGCAGGACAGTAGGNGCAAGCTGGACCACAGGAGGTTTAGTATTAAGCTGAGGAGGAACTTGTTTGCAGTTCAGGTGCCAGAGCACTGGCCCAGGCTGCCCAGGAGCCTGTGGAGTCTCCTTGTCTGGAGCCATTGCAGAGCTGCCTGGACACATTGCTGTGTGAGCTGGTCTAGGTGATCCTGCTCTGGCAGGGGGGTTGCACTAGATGAGCTTTCTAGGGCCCTGCCAACCCCTAATATTCTGTGACTCTGTGTTTCTTCTCCATTAGTCACTTTTGATACTCTTTGTAATTGCTGGGAGATGTGTAGCTGTTCCCACCTTCACCTTACAGAAAACTTCATTATTTTTAGCTTCTTCTTTACACCCAGGCTAAGGGCAGCCCTTTACCTGTCACTTCTTAGCCTGTAGTTGATTCTCCAACCAGTTTAGGCAGAGAGTTCAGCAGAGCATCATGAGTCACACTTGCCTTCTCATGGTATTTTTAGAACTATCAGGAATCTTTAAAATACATTCTGACAATCTGAAGGGGGGAAAAAAAAAGCTGCAGTTGCCTCATTTTGCTTTAAGTGAGTCTTGAAAGATAAGCAGAAGGGTGTGAGGAGACTCAGGGGAGACCTTAGCTCTCTCTACAACTCCCTGAGAGGAGGTTGCAGTGAGCTGGGGGTTGGTCTCTTCTCCAGGGTTAACAGGGAGAGGATGAGAGGAAATGGATTCAAGTTGCAGTAGGGGAAGTTTAGATTGGATATAAGGAGGAATTTCTTTACTGAAAGGGTTGTTCAGTCTTGGCCCAGGCTGCCCAGGGAGGTGCTGGAGTCACCATCCCTGCAGGGGTTGAAGAAACATTGAGCTGCTCTCCTTAGGGCCATGGCTTAGTGGCATGGGAGTGCTAGGGATGCTTGGACTGGATGAGCTTAGAGGTTTCTTCCAACCTTAGTGATTCTGTGAAGAGAGATGCACAAAGCCAATGCTGCCTTCATTCATTTTCTTGTCCCTGCTGGGTGATTTCTGAGCAGAAGAGAGAAATGTGGTTATTTCAGTTCACAGTGCCTATGTACATGATGATAATCAGATTTTGGCATGGATGTCAACAGTACTGATGTGAGGGGTTTGTAAGTGGCTGGGGTTTTAGCAAGTGAAGCAGGCTAAGTGCCCTTGAGGGGTCTCTGCCCTTTGACAGCAAAGCAGAAAAAGCTTTGTGTTCTGCAAATCTGCCTCTCTGCTCTCCCCTGGAGAAGGCAGAGGCTATAATCTGGTTTAACAAGCACTAGTGTTCTCTGAATGTCAGCTGAAGAGGATTACAGGAGAATCAATTTTATGTAATTAAACCTCCTTGGCATAAATAGAGATTGTTTCCTTAAAGGAAACAAAAATGGAATAAGAAAATTCTCCCTGCCTGGCACATCCTCTCCCTTCCTGCAAGGCTGTTAGCTTCCTACCTTCAATGAAAGATGGGAATTGAAACAAAGACTCTGAAAGTATGCTAGCTCTTGCAGTGGAGTCTCAGATGTTTATGTCATGATAGTAAGGTTGCAGAATAGCAATAGGCTGAATTAATTGGAATAGGCTGAGTTGGAATAGGCTGCCCAGGGAGGTGCTGGAGTCACCATCCCTGCAGGAGTTGAAGAAACATTGAGATGCTCTCCTTAGGACCATGGGTTAGTGGCATGGGAGTGCTAGGGATGTTTGGACTGGATGATCCAGGCTTTAGAGCACTGCCATTACTGAGGTAGAACTGTTTCCATTCTGCATGCTTTGTCTGCATTATTCCTGCCATAATATTTCATCCCACACCTCCTACCCATCATCTTTATCTGTGTCATTTTGCTTTTCACAGGTAGGTGCTAGAGTCTGACTGTTGAGTGCTTTATAAACACATTATTCCCCCCCCCCCCTACTGCAGCTTGAGATGTGATCAAGTAAGGGAAGAAGTTCTTCATGGTATCAGCTGTGGGGTCAAAGTGTAGCTTTTGATTTGTCAAGGACACGCGTGCTGCCCTCAAGTTATCACCTGTCCTGTTGTTAATAACATTTGTGTGTTTGAATCCAGAACGATAGAAAGCTGGAATGTTTCAGCTAAATTGCTTTTAGGATGGTTGCAGATGCCAGATCTGCTCTGTGTTTCCTTCCATCAAGAAACTGCCTGTCTGTCTCTTCCAGGTTTGAACGCATTCATACAAAGAAAGGGAACTACAGCAAGTCACTAGTCTCAAACCAAGAAGAGGTAGATGATTTAGCAACCTTGGAGGTACTGGATGAGGTAAGAAGCTCTTCTTTTTTTCCTCCTGTTCCTGAAGAGGGTTAATCACCTACTAAAATAGTGGTGTGCTGTTGGTTTTCAAGCTCAGCTGTCTTGTCACCCTTCTGTTGTGTAAGTGCACAGTGGCATTTGAGCAGTTTATGCCAAATATGTTAGAGCAGCTCTAATGGCAGTTAAGAATTCAAGCATGTCTTGCTTGAGGAAGCTGTAGCATTAGAAACGAAGACAGGACAGTCTCATGGAAACTTTTGGTTAATTGAATTAAAGCAGAAGTTAACTAACTCACTTTTGGTCATGACTATTAATACCTTTCCACTCTATCTTTGCTAATTGTAGCTATAAAAATATTTTATACCCTTCCCTAATATTTCTTTCCACATGTGATTCCATGTTCCTCTTCTTTCTTTCTCCACCAGAACACAGTAACTGAGCAGTTGCAGAAGGGTTATGCCAAGGACCAGATCTACACCTACGTTGGGGACATTCTCATTGCTGTCAATCCCTTCCGCAACGTCGATATTTATTCTTCCCAGGTGTGAAAAGCTAGGTTTGCTTCCTTTAATCTAGTACAGATTTCCATCAAAACGTGACTATGTGTGTTAATAGGAAGTAAGATCATCCTTGAGGTAGACTTTGCTTTGAAGAAGAGAATTGAGCATGCAGTTGTCCCCTCGAGTGCATGTTGGCACGCATCCTGCTCGCGTGCTGCATTTCAGCACAGAAAGGACAAACTCCAAAACCTTTCACTTCTGATGTTTCTGATCATGTTTATATTATGCCTAAAGTGCAAACAGCCATATCTGAGCAAGCCATCCATTTTCATCAAGGGATAAAAACAGGGTTTTTGAGGTTATTGTTCTTCTAGTGACTTTCAATGTTCATTCTAGGATGAGCTAAACCGTGCTAAACCGTGCTAAACTTATTGCCTATAACCTTGTGGAACGTAAAGGCACTAGCAGTTGGTTCACAAGTAGGATCTGTACAAAAAATGCACTTATTCAAGTGAGTTTTGCCCCTCTTTGTGGGAAGGAGCATTCCTTCTCTTCCAGTTCCTCTGGAGAACTTCTGTGAATGCCTGGAGTTGGGAGCTTCCTCCCAAGAAAGCTGGGGAAAAGCCATGGTTAATTAATTGTTCAGTTCATAAAGCAAGCCTGACAAATGGTATCTGTTGTGAATTTGCCTGGATCATACAATAATTTGGCATTGTTAAATATCAGATGCTCTCCAGGTACAGAAGGGATCTTAAGTTCTTACATCAATATCATGCAGCAATTCTAAGACAATACGAAGCATAAATAAAACAAAGTGATAAGTTGATGTCTGGCAACATGAAATTTTCATTGAGTTTCACAGCATAACCAGAGCTGGCACCATAGAAAATTGTGCTTCCTCTCTTTTAGCAGCTTTTATACTACTAAGCACATAGAGATTCATGGTATAGCAGTAAGAGGTCCCTCAGAAGACATCCCTGCTGGTAACCTCAGCATGCTCTACACTAAACTGAGAAGAAAACTGAACTCTAAAAAGGACACTGATCATGTTTTCATTGTTCTTCCACTCAGCATTCCAAACTGTACATTGGAGCCAAAAGGACTGCCAACCCTCCTCACATTTTTGCTGTTGCTGACATAGGTTATCAGTCCATGGTGACCTACAACTCTGACCAGGTAAAGAGGAGCTCTCTTAATCATAGACTTTGCTAGGCTGAGAAATAGCTAATGAACTCAGAGTCATGCTCTTCTTCTCTGCAGTGTATTGTTATTTCTGGAGAAAGTGGAGCTGGCAAGACACAAAGTGCTCATCTCCTGGTTCAGCAGCTCACTGTGCTGGGCAAGGTATGTTTCAAAGGAGATGCCTCTGTGAGGCAATGCTGTCTCAGACATAAATGACTCAACCTATGAACAAGGCTTTGGGAGGGGGGCAAGAACTGCTATGAGCTCCTTCCTGAGCTAGGGTCACTTGAAAATCTTTTTACAGCATCATTAAGGTTGGAAAAGACCTCTAAGCTCCTCAAGTCCAACCATCTACCTATCACTACCATGCCACTAAACCATGGCCCTGAGTGCCACATTTGGGGATTCCACAAGCAAGTGCCCATTGCAGTCAGGGCTGTGAGTTTTAGTCTGTCCCTTCTTTAATTGAGTGTCTTCAAATCACCCAAACTCTACTAGATAAAATCCTCTGCTAGCTTTTCATCTCCTTCCACAACTAGATTGCTGGCACATGGTCGTTCTGGGAAATGACCACCAGAATGATCTATATAAAGTGCCAGTTACAGCAGCTGAGGTTTAGATTGGATATAAGGAGGAATTTCTTCCCTGCAAGGGTTAAGGCTTGGCTCAGGCTCCCCAGGGAAGGTGCTGGAGTCACCATCCCTGCAGGGGTTGAAGAAATATCTAGATGCTCTCCTTAAGGACATGGTTTAGTGGTATGGGAATGCTAGGGATGGTTGGACTTGATGAACTTAGAGGTCTCTTCCAACCTTTCAGCTTCTGTGATTATCATTAGGTGTGTTATCTCTTCCAGCCAGTGCTACAGCTTGCTATACCTTGACAGCTTTCATGAGACATACATCCCTTTCTTTCCACATGGGAATGCCTGCCCTGATGATGCCACATTTCACAATACCAACTAGAAGAGGAAAGAAACACTTAAGGATCAACTTATTGGAATGATCACTGATGGTTTTAAGCAATCTCTTTTTCACATCCAGGCTAACAACAGGACTCTCCAAGAGAAGATCCTCCAGGTGAACAACTTGGTGGAAGCATTTGGGAATGCAGGCACTATCATCAACGATAACTCCAGCAGATTTGGAAAATACCTGGAAATGAAATTCACTTGTGGTGGCACTGTAGTAGGAGCTCAGATTTCAGAGTATCTCCTGGAGAAATCCAGAGTTGTCCACCAGGCAGTGTAAGTATCACAATGAGCTCTGAGCTCAGTTGGGTGTAGGCCTAAGCCACAGGAGATGAGCTTGGATCAAAGCATGAAGGTGAGTAAAGTA
The DNA here is from genome assembly GCA_013396975.1 of Bucco capensis. NCBI lineage: Eukaryota > Metazoa > Chordata > Aves > Piciformes > Bucconidae > Bucco > Bucco capensis. The sequence goes on along the minus strand of VWZO01008818.1, from coordinate 55,854 downwards.
GAGATAATAGATGAAGAGCTTAGCAATCGGTGAGCAAGCTGAAAACTCCTCCTGAGTTGTTTTAATTGTCTCCTGGGTTATTGAAAACAATCTCATCCAAGTGCCTATGGGAGATATAAAGTATATCAGGATGTGCAAAGAATGGAAAGCTCCCTACGAGCTCAGTTGTGAACTTCTCCATGCTATTTTAATGTATTTCAATGTAATGTCTTGTGTTAATGTGTATATTTTATGTATATAATATATATGTAACTATATACAATATCATATATAATATATATTATTACATATATTATATACTGTGTATATACTAGGTGTATGCTATGATATAATATGATGTATTATATATGATATGATAGATGATGGAGTATATGATATGATGTAATATGATATATGGTATGTTATGATATGATTTATTATAACAATCTATAATTACATAAGTATATAAATAACATTTTAATATTATATATAATATTATACGATAATTATATAAACTAGATTATATATAATTATATAATATAGATTATATGTAATATATATTATTATTACATATGTTATATACTAGGTAAAGACTAGGTATATGCTATGCTATGATATATAATATAATATATGATATAGTATATGCTATTATATAAAATGATATATGGTATATTATGATATGATTTATTATAACAATCTATAATTNTGTAATATGTATATATTATATATTATAATATATGTTATATGTAATATAATATAATTATATAATTATATAATATATTGATTTTAATATTATACATAATAATATTATATTATATAGCATATATAATAGGTGTTATTTTGTATTATCATATATAAATATGATTATATATTTTATAGATGTTAAATTTATGTTTATTTTTTATATATATATATATATATAAAGTCTATAACTTTGATTGAATTCCTCCACTTTTCCTCTAATATTCTAGTTTTTCTGTTTGCACAGAGCTTGTTTTCCACTTTGGAGCATCTAGTAGGGTTTGGTTTGAAAGAGTTGTGGAGCAAAAGCAAAACAGATTAACCTTTTTCATGTCTAATAGAAAATGACAGAACCAAACAAATGTGCTTTCCAATGAGTTGAAATTATTCCCATGGGTTTTACATCCCCAATTTCTAGGATATATATTAGGATAAAATATCCAGATAAAAAATACTTAGGCAACTCTATTTCTGCTATAATAACAGTACTCAGAAAAGATGTAATAAAGCTTTTTGTTGCAGAGTCCTCTGTCAGTTTGTATGAGCCTTGCCTGCTCTTAAAAGAACATTTTAGAACAGTGTGTGTGTCGTGAGTAAATGTCAGAGAGTTACATTCCTAAACCTTTTTGTTGTTTCAGAGGAGAGAAAAACTTCCATATATTTTATTACATTTATGCTGGTTTGGCAGAGAAGAAAAAACTGGCCCATTACAAACTGCCAGAGTATAGACCTCCCAGGTAAGGCAGTTTATTTGGACATCATTTGATTAGGAAGAAGAGTGTTGCTGTTGAATTCTCAGCTTTATTTTACACTGACCCTGACTCCATCAACTCTTCCAGATACCTGCAAAGTGACCACTTCAGGATAGTGCAAGATTTCATGAACAACACCTTCTACAAGTCTCAGTTTGAATTAATTGAGCAGTGCTTCAAAGTCATAGGTTTTACACTGGAGGTGAGTGCTGATAACTCCTTTTTTTTTGGTGAATTTTAATAGGTTTCTTCATCAGGAAGAAAAGGCAAAGCCTTCAAGTCATCTCCCTTCTTATTTGTTCCTTTAGCAGTAGTGTGTTTATGTTTGAGGATATTCCATGTCCAGCTTACTGTTATATTATCGCATTGATAAACTAAAGGCATTGATAAACTAAAGGCATTGATAAACTAAAGGCATTGATAAACTAAAGGCATTGATAAACTAAAGGCATTGATAAACTAAAGGCATTGATAAACTAAAGGCATTGATAAACTAAAGGCATTGATAAACTAAAGGCATTGATAAACTAAAGGCATTGATAAACTAAAGGCATTGATAAACTAAAGGCATTGATAAACTAATAAAATGCTATTAGTCAACAAGACTTGGAAATCAGAGAACATAGTAGCTGAGGAGGGGGAAAAGGCTCTTTCAAATTAATGCCTAGAAAATGATGTTATAACTGTTTATTAGGCTATAACTTTAGGCCAGTGAAGATGAGCCTGAGTTGATCTGAGTTTTGCTGAACTCACTACATTTGCACAACTCCAGGGGGAAAGTGGGATGAAGGTTTTATGTCCCATTAGAGTGAATCTCATCACTAAACATTAACTGTACCCATTCTTTCTTTATGATCTCATATCATTGCTCTGCTGGACATGAATCTCCTTTCCTCAGGCTATGTGTGGTGTAGCTAAAATAAAACCAGGCTTCTGGGTTTATAAATAGGATGCAAGGCAAGGAAAGCTCATCCTGCGCTCTAGTTCTCTGCTCTTAGGAGAAGTGATGCATCACAGCTGTAGTTTACTTTATTTTTTCCAGATGATAGTAGGAATATGACCTGCATAGTACCTGTGAAATACAGCCCTGGTGCTGCAGAGTGGATGCATGGTTTAGCTTCTTTGACAACACTGCATGCTGTCAGGGGCTTGTCACAGGAAATTACTCATTTCAATTCAATGTTTCTGGCTTCTCTCTATGTAAATATTTGAATAGCTAGAACAGATTTGTTCACCTCTTCTATTCCTCCACGCTCCTTTTGCATGAAGCTGTAGCAGCAGTGGAGTTCACACTCTCTTTCTGCACTACATCTTTATTCCCAGCTGCACCTAATGATGTCACACTTGTGCTATCACATCCTTGCACAGCTGGCCTGTCACCTTCCCAGCAGCAGCATGGGAGGATATGTACAGTTCAGCACTCATAGCACTTTGAGAAGTCCTAATTGATCCCCAGGAAAAGCAGCAAGTCTGTTTTCATGCCTAGTCCTTTTGTTCCCTTGGATGGAGGGAAACAATCATCATGAGCATCCACAAGAGATCTTCCTTACCTAGAGAAGATGCAGTTAGAACTAGGCCAGTGGCTACATTGTGCACTCATAGAATCCTAGAATGGTTTGGGTTGGAAGGGACCTCTGGAGCTCATCTAGTCCAACCCCCCTGCAGTGGGCAGGGACATCCCCAACTAGAGCAGCTTGCCCAGAGCCCTGGCAAGCCTCACCTGCAATGCCTCCAGGGATGGCAACTCAACCACCTCCCTGGGCAACCTGGGCCAGTGTTCCAGCACCTCATGGGGAGGAACTTCTTTCTAATGTCCAGTTTAAATCTACTCTTCTCCAATTTCAAACCATTGCCCCTTGTCCTTTCACTGCAGGCCTTTGCAAACAGGCCCTCTGCAGCCTGCTTGGAAGTTCCCTTTAGGTCCTGGAAGGTCACTAGTAGTTCCCCTGAAGCCTTCTCTTCTCCAGGCTGAACAATCCCAGCTCCCTCAGCCTGTCCTCAGAGCAGAGGTGTTCCAGCCCCTGAGCATTCTCGTGGCCTCCTCTGCACCTGCTCCATCAGCTCCATGTCCTTTCTGTGTTGAGGGCTCCAGAGCTGGACCCAGTATTGCAGAGGAGGTGTGAGCAGAGCAGAGTGCAGTGGCAGAATCACCTCTCTGGCTCTGCTGGCCACGCTTCTCTTGCTGCAGCTTTAAGCTTTGACCATTGATCCCAGTGCACAGAGGAGGTTCTGTGTAAGCAGACTCCATGTTTTACTAGCAGAAAATCTTGGACAGAATATCTTCTCCACTCCAGTTAAAACTGAGACCTAAACAAGACTTTATTTATTTGAAATTTGGGGTTTGTTTTGTTTGTTTTTTTAACCAAGTGTCAGGCTTTAATAAGAACTACCATCAGAACTCCCTCTCTTCAAATCACACTCTTCTATTTCAGGCTGCATGGCAAAACTAATAGGAAAGGACTGCCTGAGGTGAACAATAATCATTCTGTGTGAGACAGATCAAGCCAGATTTCAAACACACTGCAAAAGGGCAGCAAAATGTCAGCAGCTATCCATCCTGTAACAAGTTAGGCTCTCCATTCCTTTGCATTTCATCTCCATCCCTAAGCTTCAAATGAAAGTGATTGCTCAAAGCTTTGATAAACTGTGTGCCAATTACCCTAAGCATAATTCTTTAGAGTGAGGTTATCTGCTTTGTCTTGGTGTTACTGGGATCATTAATTTCTTAACTGCTGGAGTGACTTCTGAAAGTGGTGAAAACAGGATCAAATATTCTAGAGCAATTAAGGATTTTATCTGAGTAAGTGATGCCTGACATGGTAGCAGCAAACTGGTTAAGATTAGGGGGGGAAAAATGCTATTATGAGAAGCTCATCATTGTAAAATGGCAAGCAAATTTACAAATCTGCTGCTTATAAAACTATTCTAGAACTTATTTATAAAATATTCTATTACTGTGTACCCCAAAGTATAGAGGATCCCAGATTCCTGGCTGAAAACCTAGCCTGCTTTATAGGAACACCTCAGCATTTCTGAGTAGAAAATGCTCAGAGCTCATCAAGTATACTGAGAAATGTGCAGAGTTCAGATGAAAATTCACTATTCAAATCTAAGTCAAACCCCCAGGGAAAGCATTAATTCATCAGTGCAAATATTTTGCCAGCTACAAGTACTTCCAATCGTTTGCTGTATATATCACTTCACTCTCCAGACCAATATTAGCCTATTTCAAGGCAGAACCTCCTAAATCATATGAAATTTGAACAGGTTGAAGTGAAGACCATATTAAAATGCTTTGGGGAGCACACAGTTCCTAAATGATGTTTTGAAGGGTAAAATGCTTTGCCAAATCAGAGCTGGGAGGTCTCACTCTTCTCCTGGTGAATCCTTGATGAGAGCCCTTGCAGATCTATTCCTTGGAGTAGCTTTGTTTCTGTGACCCAGCAAACAAAGATGCAGGTTTATTTTGTATTATCTTACACTTTTAGACAGAGTGAAGAGTGGCTGTAAAGAATCCCTGGATTCTTGCTGTGTAAAAGGATTATATTCCCCACTGTTCTGTGCTCCCTCTGCTCCATGCCAATCCTGTCTTGTCGTGAGGCTGTGGTTTGTCTTCTCCTCTTTGCATGTCTGTGCTGAGTGCAGAACATGGAATAACTGCTGAGAACAGCATTCCCAAAAGGAGTGAGCATGTGGCAAATAACAGGAAAAGACATACACAAAGCATAGTGACAAATCTATCCTGGCTATTAAGTGTGACATCTTTTTTCATGTCCTTTTTCAGGAGCTTGGAAGTGTCTACAGTGTCCTGGCTGCTATTTTAAACGTGGGAAACATTGAATTTTCTCCAGTGGTATCTGAACATATGATTGACAAGAGCAACATTTCCAATCCTGTAGCCCTGGAGAACTGTGAGTGGTTTGTTGTTTTTTTTCTTGATTTAAGATTGTTTTCCTTCAGTGTGTTGAGAGCAAATTTCTCCTGCTGCAAGAGAGTTATCCAGGAAAACTGCATTCACATGGAAATTTTGGCAGGAATAATTCAGTGCTGAAGAGAGATTCATTCCAAGCCCACCTGAATTCAAATGCAAAGAAGAATATTGCCATGCCATGCACCTTATTTGAGTCACCAGTTCCCTGGCATTCAGCAAGCATGACTAATACTGCAGGTGCCTGAAAAAGGTTCTTTGAACAAGTGATGGAGAACCTCAGTAACACATTGAATAGGGGTTTTTATCCCCCAGTTTCTTTCTCAGCTGCTCATTACTTGTTCCCCACGTGTGCCTGTGGAAATATGGCTCACTGATTCTGTGGAGAGGATACTTTGCTGCTGGGAGGTAGAGGAGGGAGATGGGCAAAGATCCCACAGTAAGTTTCTACTCTTCATTATCTCCCTTCTGTAATTAATGAGAAAGTCTTCATGCTATCTTCTTACAAGTTTTCCTGCCATAGAAAGAAGAGTGCTGTGGAAATGGGAAAGAAATGTCCCTTTTTTCACAGAATTAGAGAATCACAGAATCATGAAGGTTGGAAGAGACCTCTAAGCTCATCCAGTCCAAGCATCCCTAGCACTCCCATGCCACTAACCCATGGCCCTAAGGAGAGCAGCTCAATGTTTCTCCAACCCCTGCAGGGATGGTGACTCCAGCACCTCCCTGGGCAGCCTGGGCCAAGACTGAACAACCCTTTCAGGGAAGAAATTCCTCCTTATATCCAATCTAAACCTCCCTTGGTGCAATTTGAATCCATTTCCTCTCATCCTCTCCCTGTTAACCCTGGAGAAGAGACCAACCCCCATCTCACTCCAACCTTCTCTCAGGTGGTTTTGGAGCAAAAAGGACAGCAGTGGTTTATAAGGCTGGATTATAACTGAGTGAGATAGTCCTGGCATAGTCACCTAGATTCCCTAGCATTTCTCCATAGGCAGTTTAAAGAAGCAGGCAATTGAGAACCTAGAGACTTCTGCTTTGAATCACTTCTTGAGTGCAGTGGAAGCAAGGAAGGTTGGTGACTAAATGAGATACTGACAGCTGTTTGGTGTGAACACTCTCTTTAGTCACAATTCAAGACTTTAAGTTGTCCTTTATTCCCAATGTGTAGCACTTGGAAGCTTTGACTGAAAAAAATCACAGTATGTTAGGGGTTGGCAGGGCCCTAGAAAGCTCATCTAGTGCAACCCCCCTGCCAGAGCAGGATCACCTAGACCAGCTCACACAGCAATGTGTCCAGGCAGCTCTGCAATGGCTCCAGACAAGGAGACTCCACAGGCTCCTGGGCAGCCTGGGCCAGTGCTCTGGCACCTGAACTGCAAACAAGTTCCTCCTCAGCTTAATACTAAACCTCCTGTGGTCCAACTTGCTCCCGTTCCCTCTTGTCCTACCATTGGATGCCATTGAGCAGAGCCTGGCTCTCTCCTCCTCACACTCACCCTTCCCATATTTCTAAGCATTGCTGAGCTCTCCTCTCAGTCTCCTCTTGTCCAGGCTGCAGAGACCCAGCTCTCTCAGCCTGTCCTCCTAGGGCACATGCTCCACTCCTTTCAGGCTCTTGCTGGCCCTGGGCTGGACTCTCTCCAGCAGCTCCCTATCCTTCTGGAGCTGAGGGGCCCACAACTGGACACAGCATTCCAGGGGAGGCCTCCCCAGGGCACAGGAGAGGGAAGAAGAACCTCTCTGGCTCTGCTGGCCACGCTCCTCTTCATGCATCCTAGGATGCCATTGGCCTCTTGGCCACAAGGGCACATTGCTGCCTCATGGGCATCCTCCTAGCCACCAGCACTCCGAGAGCTTTTTCCCCAGGGCTGTTCTCCAACACATCAGTTCCCAGTCTGTACTGATCCATGGGGTTGTTCTTTCCCAGATGCAGTACTTTACACTTCCCCTTGTTAAATTGCATTCAGTTTCTCCCTGCCCATCTCTCTAGCCTGTTTTTCCTCCCCAAAACCTACCTCTGAGAGCTGTACCTGTCCCCTGCCTGCCTAGGTGCCTCCTTGCTGTGTATTCAGGCAGATGAGCTGCAAGAAGCCCTCACCTCTCACTGTGTGGTGACTCGAGGAGAGACAATCATCCGTCCCAACACGGTGGAGAAAGCCACAGATGTGAGAGATGCCATGGCCAAGGCTCTCTATGGACGCCTCTTCAGCTGGATCGTCAACCGCATCAACACCCTGCTCAAGCCTGACAAGCATTTAAGGTAAAAGCAGCCCTTTCCAGAGGAAAGAAGGCTTTTCTGGAGGAATAGTGTTGTCTCCATTAGTGTTCTCACCTTCTTTCTTTCTGCTTGTTTTGGTTTGACATCCCTGTGTTAAAAGAAAGGAGGTTTCTATCCTATTTGTAGTGGAAAGAGAGTAACTCTGGCTAGCAGAGGTGTCTGGTGCTCTCCTGTTGGACCTGGACTCATTTAACCCTTGGTAAATTCCCTGCTCACTACATTTTCCTCTATAGCTTCTCTTTTGCCACTCATTTATTGATTTACATAGGTCACAATCTGTTTTTCCCTGATGCTGTTGCTCCTGTCGCTGTTGTTGCAAGTGTGGCTCCATGTATCTGTCAGAGGAGTTTCCAAACACATTTCCTGAGGTTAATGCTCACCCTGCCCTTACAAAGTGACATTTTAAACACAGATATTGAGAATTAGGATATACCAATATTTTGCAAGGGAATCCAAGAAGAAATAAGCACCTTGCAGTAGGTCAGGGCCTTCTGTGGCTGAGAATAGCTGTGAAAAGAGGCAAATATATAACTACCTGAAGAGGAATATCAATACTAAAGAGCTTTGGGTTGCAAATCTGGAATTTCTGGGGGTTTTATCTATTTTTTTCTGGAAACATCAGAGGAAAAACAAAGCTGCAATCTTAAAATTTCTCTAAGCTTTCACAGAGTTGGTTAGAGCAGAGTGGCAATAAACAGTAAGTGCTAGGCTACAAGTGATGCTAGCTGGGGCATCTCTGCTAGCTTTGGGGCCTCTCTCACGTGCCCTTGGCAAGTGGAACATTGATGAGGTGAGTGAGGAGGGAGAAAGTTCAACCTGAAATGTTCACTCCAGTAAAGAACAACCCAGGAGTGTCTGCTTTGCTTTTGTGCTAGTAAAATCATCTGTGTGAGCTCTTTTGCTGTCATTTGCTGTCATTCCCTGAGGAGGAATAAGGCAGACAAATTTCAGCAGTCTGTTCACCAAAAATGCCATTTCCAGGCAGATGAAATAGTCACCAAATTGATGTTAAAATCCATAAACACCTGATGCCTCCCCAGTTAAACATTGCTGTTTGGAGCTGGACATCCCAGAGAGGTTCAAGTGCTATTCCTGAGTGGCTTGAGGCTGCTTCTTCATGTCTGAGTTCCTAAACATTTTATATCCAAAAAAAGGGGGAAATAAAATCAGTTACAGATAGCCCCTTAAAGGGATTTTATAGCTAGAAGATGATTTTTTCATTTATCTAGGAAAAAAACACCATTTCAACTTCAATTTGATAGAAAATTATAGGCTCTCAAGGTATTTTTCAGCAATTAAAGGTAAATTTTAAAGCTTTTCCCCCAGTTTCAGAAATGACCAAGAATACCTTAGCTAAAATGTCAAGCTGGAGATTTTACTAGCAGTATTTCTCTGGAACTTTATTGGTCACTGACATTCATACCACAGTCCTTAAATTAGTTATTTAGATGCATAAAAGATCTAGCTATGCATTTTTTTTTGCTTTCATGTTGAAAGAAGCAGTTTTTAATTGCTGTGAAGAAATAATAGGAAGAAATAATATTTAAGGAGAGCAGTCTTGAATGTCAAGATGCTGGGGAGTAAATGGCTCAATGATGTGATTCTGATCTGCAAATACAGTTATCTTGGAACTGATGTGCATTCACTGGATTTCAAACAAAGCCTGGTTGTTCTAAAAGATATCTGCTCTAGCAAGAATGCTTGTGTTTAGCAGGCAATACAGATTTTTGACTCATTATTTCCCTTTGTGCAAGACTCCTGAAGCTAGCCAGTGTGACAGAAAGATGCCACACTGGGGAGTTTTGTTTCCTCTTTGCAGTGGAAGTGAGGATGGGTTGAACATTGGAATTCTGGACATCTTTGGCTTTGAGAATTTCAAGAAGAACTCTTTTGAGCAACTCTGCATCAACATTGCCAATGAACAGATCCAGTTCTACTTCAACCAGCATGTCTTTGCCTGGGAACAGGTATGTGTTGGATACTTTGATGAACATAGCAAAACCATGCTCAGGAAGCTGCATTGCTCCTGCTCTAGAATAGGTTATAAATTGCAGGCCATAATGACTATTTTCTGTGTATTCTGTGAAGTAGTGTTGGCTATTTGCAAGTAAAATGCCTCCCTAAAATGGATTAAACTTGGTATTTATAGTATCTAAGCAACAGAAGAGAGTGATAATCAGTTTGAGGTAAATGCAATCTTATTTTCTTGAGGAATAACATGATTCTACAGTAAAAAATAATGAGTGGTAACATAATGCTTAAAGTGCAGTGTTCATAATAGCTGACTAATGAGCTTAATGAACACTGAAATTCCATTAGTGGAAACAGCATCTCTCACAATTATTTTGTTCTTCTTCAGGAGCTAGATAATCTCAGCTAAATAATTGTGGCTTCAGTCTAAATCATTTGATGGAAAACAGAGCAAAAGAAGAGAGTTGTAGTTACAGAAAGTTATGAAATTGGAGAATGAAAAACCTCAGAAAAGGTCATCCCAGCTTTGTCAATAATTCCCTGAGGATTAACCATCTTTAAATGAGTATTCAGTATTGTCACTTGAAGGAATAACACATCCAGGAAAAAGAAAAACATTAATCTTGCTGAAAAGAGAAAGATTCCAGAATTCTGTAGGAATAAAACAGTCACATTTTAGGTGAAATAATGTTTTCTTTGTTGTATTGAAATGATTGGGGTTTGTAACACAGAGAGGAAGCAGGAGGCTTCAGGATCTTTTCTGCTCCCTCCAAGGGCTCTCCTGTGCTAACAGCAGTAAAGTACTTTAATTGTCCTCTAATTGTAATGTCAGATTCCTAAATGTTTTGGAATGTGGCAAGTTTGCTGTCAGTTAGAAGGATGCTGCTTTCTGCATTATAAATAGGGGCAAAGTTTATTTGACATTCATATGACAATTTCATCTACTTGAAGCTGGGAAAAGTTGATTCTGAGTAAGTCTGTGGTGTTCCCAAGTGCCATCACACCATATTTCATTGAACTGGAAGACCATTTTCTATTGCACTTAGTAACTCTTTGGTTACGAAGTGAAACCAAGTTGCACAAGTTAATATTACCTAGTTTTGATCACAAAACAGATAGCATGGCCAAGGATGAGCCTCACTCACTCATTCCTTTTGACATCCCCTCCATAGGCATACTTCCTAGTGGATTATACTGTAGAATTTCAATGAGCAGCTGCTGTTTTAAGGAGCTTTCTTGTCATAAAACATCACGGGGGATTACAGAATCCCATAGCTGATTCAGCTTATTAATTCAAATAAGATCTATTTCATTACAGTTTTATGATGTGCATCGTTAAGGCTTTTATCCTTGCTGCTTGTATCCTGATAATAAGGTTGAAGACCAGCATGGCATGAGAAAATGGAATATGCTATCTGATTTCTGAGCCATCTGTCACACTGCTGCTGAGCAGACTTTGCTTCTCAGCTGTCCTCCAGGAGCCCATGGGAAGGGATGGAGTGAACCTCCTTCCCTAGCCTACTGGGCAGAGAGCAGGGCTATGGGAGCAGTGCTGAGCCTCAGCCACTTGCTGAGGTGCAGGCACAAAAGACACAATGGTCACATCATGCTGCAGGCTTGGAGGTCAGGGAGGGGAGCAGATGTGCCTCTTATATCAATATCTCCTGTCAGTTTCCATCAGAGCTGCTTGATTCTAAACGAGCTGGGAGCAGTTCATCACTAGATGGGTTGTCTGGGAGAGCTTGTTGGAGGATGTCACAGAAACACCCAGCTCTGCTGGATTCATCCTGAGCAATCTCTTCCCTTTTGCCCGTTGAGAGATGGTCAGGGAGAAACTTAATGCAATTTAACAAGGGGAAGTGTGCAGTACTGCATCTGGGAAAGAACAAGCCCATGGATCAGTCCAGACTGGGAACTGATCTGTTGGAGAAGAGCCCTGGGGAAAAAGCTCTCGGAGTGCTGGTGGCTAGGAGGATGCCAATGAGGCAGCAATGTGCCCTTGTGGCCAAGAGGCCAATGGCATCCTAGGATGCATGAAGAGGAGCGTGGCCAGCAGAGCCAGAGAGGTTCTTCTCCCCTCTCCTGTGCCCTGGGGAGGCCTCCCCTGGAATGCTGTGTCCAGTTGTGGGCCCCTCAGCTCCAGAAGGATAGGGAGCTGCTGGAGAGAGTGCAGCCCAGGGCCAGCAAGATCCTGAAAGGAGTGGAGCATGTGCCCTAGGAGGACAGGCTGAGAGAGCTGGGTCTCTTCAGCCTGGACAAGAGGAGACTGAGAGGAGACCTCAGCAATGCTTAGAAATATGGGAAGGGTGAGTGTGAGGAGGAGAGAGCCAGGCTCTGCTCCATGGCATCCAATGGTAGGACAAGAGGGAATGGGAGCAAGTTGGATCACAGGAGGTTTAATATTAAGCTGAGGAGGAACTTGTTTGCAGTTCAGGTGCCAGAGCACTGGCCCAGGCTGCCCAGGAGCCTGTGGAGTCTCCTTGTCTGGAGCCATTGCAGAGCTGCCTGGACACATTGCTGTGTGAGCTGGTCTAGGTGCTCCTGCTCTGGCAGGGGGGTTGCACTAGATGATCTTTCTAGGGCCCTTCCAACCCCTGACATACTGGGATACTAGGATACTCTTGCTTATCCTAAGCACTAACAGCTGGTTTCATGAGCAGAACATCTGTGTGTCAGCACAGTCCTAGTCCTCAATTAAGCTTCTCCTCCTCTGCTCTTACCTTTGGGAGACAACATGGATTCACTCCCTTCCTGCTACTAGCTCCTCCAGGTAGATCATTGACTTCTTCCCTAGATCAGTGATACATTTATTGCTTTCCTGTCTTGTCCTGCTCCTCAGGTCATTGATTAAAATAAACAGCAAACTTCCACCTGTCCACTGCTCCAGGGGAGACATGAATGAAGTGAGTGAGATGTGATTGAGATGAGGAGGCTTCATGGGGCTGTAGGAGAGATTCTTACTGCCTAAACCCTTGTATAGGTATATAAACTGAGCCATAATCTATTTTAGGAGTGCAGAGTGTCCTGAGAAATTAGATCAGTCTAATTGTTATCAGCTTCTCTCAGCCTGCTAGGGATCCAAAGATGTTTGCAGTCTTCAGGAAAGAAAAGGAGAAAGACACACACACACACAGAAAAACCTCCCAGCTTTCCTGTTGTTTCATTTTGCTGAAAACCTTCATTAAAGGGAGTGAAAATGTTATAGAGACAATTTATTGAAGCTTTGGAAAGCATGCACACTATGATTTAATGATTAGAAAGCATGGGCAAGCATTCTTCTCCACATCAGAAGTTCTCTAGGTGCTTGAGGAGGATCAAACAAGTGAGGCCTGTGTCATCTGCAGTCACTTGTGTAGAGCTTGGCCACTGTCTAGCACATAGATCTGAGCACCAAAGTAGGAAGGTAAAGGTACCCTAAATGATTAACAACTAATTTTTACACTACAAAGCAGGGAAGTAACTGAGGTCTCCATCTGCAAACTTTATCTTCTTCAACTCTGTTTCTTGATTTCTTCCATATTCCTGCAAAGCATCTTACTTTACCAAACACACCCTAGGAAACACATATCCAAAGGCAAATTAAAACCTCTCTGATCCATCCCAGCTGATGTTTGTTCCTGCCAAACCTTGCTGTCTTTAGCCCTGGGGCATACATCTTCTCTGTGGTTTTAATTTGCTGCCATTTGTGATGACTTCCTGAGGTGGTTCTGTATCTGTGCTCCAAACATGCCTCCTGTGGCTTGTTACAGAATGAATACTTGTATGAAGGGGTGGATGCAAGAGTTATAGAATATGAGGACAACAGACCCCTCTTAGACATGTTCCTGCAGAAACCCATGGGTTTATTGTCCCTGCTAGACGAGGAGAGCCGATTCCCTCAAGCGACGGATCAGACACTTGTAGGTAAGTCTGTGGCTCATCCCAGCCTTGCAGGATGTCTCCCTGTTAGATTTCACAGGACAGTTCCAGCTGGAAGAGACCTTGAAGATCATCAAGTCCACCCTTTGTCCTAGCCCTATCAACCCACTAAATGATCATAGAATCATAGAACAGTTCCAGCTGGAAGAATATTTCATGTACCAACACATGAAAATGCTTTCTAAAGCAATACATCAACTTGGTTAATACTAGCAAACCTTAAGTTTCTTCCAGTTTTCATTCACAACATTTAATTGATCAAAACTTCTTTCTTTCAAAAATGCAGAAAGTTATTGGCAACAAAAAGTCACCTAGATTTTCTTGTATAAATCCTTGAAGGACATCACTGAAGGAAAAAAACCCAAGCTTCAAAAGGTTATGGGAACTCTTAGGCCATTTTGGATAGTGCCAAATATTTCTTTCCTGATTGGAATGGAACATCCACACACCAAATCCTGAGGTGCTAACAAGCAGAAGTGTGAAGAGAAAAGCCTGAGAAAGAGTCTGAGTATTACCAGGTGTCCAAACTCCAGACGTGCTTGATGTGTTCAGGCTGCAGGCTAGTTAGGGGTTTGCTTATGTTTTTAGGGTCAGAGTATGTCTGAGGGAGGCCTGCATGCAGGGGTGGACTTGTCTTTAAAGCTGATAAACACAAAGACTACAAAGGAACCTAAACTGCTGATCCAGCTTTGGAATTCTCCTGCCTTCAGGAATTTTTAGATAAAGATGACACTGAGTTAAAACTCCAGGTTCATGTGCTAAGAAGATTGTTTTCCAAGCTGAGTCATGCTCAGCTCTGACTTTTTTGAGGAGTTGTACTTTAGTCCTTTCTAAGGCTAATGGCTGCAAAGCTCCCTCAGTGCCTCTCAGCAATTTGTGCTGCCTGGGTTTTCCCTTGAGAACTGGAAAAGAAAACCTCTAAATATCTTGTAATACAGATCCTGACTATGTCCTTGCTGCTAGGCAGTTGCAGTTCCAGTTGATTTCGTTATTTCAGTGGGGTTTCTGTGCAGATAAATCCTTGGTTTACTCATTTTGGGATGTGCAGAGTGTCAGAGGAAAGTTTTCACCACTATTCAATCACAACACCTAATAGCATCCAGTGTGGATGTCCATGCTAAAGCAATTGTATGAGCTTATTGTCTTTCAGTCCTCACACATTTTGGGCCCACAAAGAGTTGGTGAATGTTTCCTCACAATTCCCCAAGGAATCCTGAGAAAGCATTACTGCATTGTTTCATATATGAAGATCAAAAGCTTAGATCTTTATGGTAGCTTTGTCCTTAACACCATCAGAGTCTGTTTGGTGCCTCTGTGTTGCCTGAGAACTCTGACAATATCAGCTTTGGAAGACAATTATTGTGTAGTAGCTCCAATAAGATAAGCTGTGTGTTTCCTTTCAGAGAAATTTGAAGACAATCTGAAGTCAAAATATTTTTGGAGACCCAAAAGAGTAGATCTCACCTTTGGGATTTATCATTATGCAGGAAAGGTAAGAGACCTGGTGGTCAGAAGACTTGAGGCTGGGAGGAAATTCAAGAAGTCAGCTGGGCTTTTTCTCAACCTTCACCTATTCAGGCCTGACCTCTAAATGTTGGCAGTGCTTTCCACATCAAAAGGAGCTAGAAAAGTTATTTTCTGTCATTTAAAAGCAAGCAAACAAACAGCAGTAGTGATATTTTCTTAAATATCACCAGGTGAACTGAGTGTGTTATAGAATCAAAACAGAACCATTCTGTAATGCAACTCAGTGCTCTTCCCATTAGCTCCTCAAAGTCCTGTGCCATGCTTGTTCCTACTGCTCCAAACCAGGATCTAGCTCCATTCTTTCTCCTCCCTCCTGCACTCCATCAGCCTTACTTAGTTCTGTGCTTTGTCCTGAGCCAGATAGACAGTGCAGACCTTGCTTTCTGCTCTGTTTGATGAGCAGCATCTTGCCCTCCTTGCACAAGGCAAATCCACACTGGCTAAAACTAAAATGGACTTATCTGCATTAGGGAAAATAAATGTCTTGAGCTACTTGGGAGTGATGGATTTGCTTTTGGTGATCTGCATCATCATGGTTCTCAGTACTGAGAAGTTAGAACTGTCACTGATCCAAAGGAAGACAGTAAGCAAGAGCAAAGCCTGATGGCTGATTTGTGTGTCTTGTGTGTACTGATATCAAGCCACAGGCCAGAGTGCTTCAGTTTACCATTACAGTTCAAAAGCTCCCAAAGATGCATAAATGCACTTTTCCAACAGGTTCTATACAATGCAAGTGGATTCCTAGCCAAAAACAGAGACACTCTGCCAGCTGACATCGTGCTGCTGCTGCGATCGTCCGAAAACAACCTGACACGACAGCTGGTAACCCATCCTCTTACCAAAACAGGTACTGCTGCTCTGCTGATCTTCTCCTTCCTCCAGCCTTCATGAGCACCACTGCTAGCTTTCATCTGACCATTTGTTGATGACATTATACACTTTGTGGCTTAACTTTCCAACCCTAGAATCTATACAGGATGGAGCCCCAGCCATGTCGAGCTGCAGGGGAGGGATTGGTCTGGTCAAGTGCCAAGGAAGTGGTAGAGGCTTCTTTCAGGGTTCTCTCTTCAGGGTAGGGGAGCAAGACAGGGAGTGGAGTGCATCCCTTGAGTTGAGGACTGAACAGAAAGGATCAGGTAAGTCACTGGCCTTTTTTGGGCAGGGCATCTCTAAATCACCTGCTTTATCTCAGTGCAATTTTTCTCTGAGGTAGTAGAGAGCCAAGGTTGGTGCTCCTAACTTGGGGCATGAAGAAGGTGCTTCAGCAAGATGAGCTGTCAGCATTTTGGTGGGTTGCTTTCTTTCCTCTTCCCATAGGTAACCTGGCCCACACCAAAAGCAAAACCACAATCAGCTACCAGATGTGGACTCCCCAGAAATCAATCAGTCATACAAAGGTAAGGAAAGTGACTTAATCATTCTGCACTGCATCCCAATTTAAACCAGAAAGGCAATACTGTTGTTGGTGCTAAAAGTAAGCAAGTAACCCCTGCCTTGGTTTTTCTCCCTCTCCTATTTTCTCTTCTGTTTAGCTGGATATCTTTGTGTTGTGCAATTCCTATTCCTTCCGTGAGGTAAACACCTAACATTTCCCTTCTTTCTGGTTATAGTTTTGTAACAACTTCAGAGGAAAAGAAATAATATTCTTTCCTAGCTGTGTTGTAGAAAGGAATTAAAAATCTTGGTGTGGACTCCAGTCAAGCTCTTGTGTTCTTTAGATGCTCTGTTCTCCAGCTGTGTCCTTTGTGTGTGAACCTTTGTGTAGTGGAGTAACGTGGTGGAACTGATTGGTGCTAGTGATCATGCTCTAACTTCTCCTGATTAGAATACTTGCTGCTTTGTTGTGGCCTTGCAAAGAGGTAAAATGCCATTTTCTTTCTTCATCTTGTAGACTGAAGCAGGAGATACTGGACATCATCCCAGAGAGACAACCAGCATGAAAACACAGACAGTTGCTTCTTATTTTAGAGTAAGAGAGCAGATCTCTTCATCAATTTCTCTAGAGTAGGATGAATGTTTATTCTTTCACCTTTTGAAGTGCACCTGTTGACTTAGTGGTGCCCAGGGACAGGACTAGAGGTAAATGACACAAACTAGCACCCAGCAAGCTCCAGCCAAACATCAGGAGGAACTTTTTTCCTTGGAGGGTGCTGGAGCCCTGGCCCAGGCTGCCCAGGGAGCTGCTGGAGTCTCCATCTCTGGAGAGATTCCAAACCCAACTGGACACATCCTGTGCAAGCTGCTCTAGACTCTCCTGCTCTGGCAGGGGGGTTGGACTAGATGATCTCTAGAGCTCCCTTCCAAGCCTTAAGATGCTGTGACTCTGTAAGGAGAGTTTCTGTCCTATGCCAGACAGGATGGCAGTTGGGGAGAATGGTCTGATGGCAAGCTATCTTGTTGTTTTCTTGCAGTACTCCCTGATGGATTTGTTATCCAAGATGGTGGTGGGCCAGCCTCATTTTGTCAGGTGCATCAAGCCCAACAATGACAGGCAGGCAAACAAGTTTGACAAGGAGAAGGTGCTGGTGCAGCTGCGTTACACAGGCATCCTGGAGACAGCGCGCATCCGGCGCCAGGGCTACTCCCACCGCATCCTCTTCGCCAACTTCATCAAGAGGTAAGAAACCTCTTCCCCTCCTCTCCTTGCTGCCCAGGCTTTGCTGACATAGCTCATAATGGCATGTAGAAGGGCAACGAGGCTGGTGAGGGCTCTGGAGCACAAGTGTGCTGAGGAGCAGTTGAGGACACTGGGCTTGGTTAGTGTGGAGAAGAGGAGGCTCAGGGGAGACCTTAGCTCTCTCTGCAGCTCCCTGAGAGGAGCTTGGAGTGAGATGGGGATAGGTCTCTCCTCCAGGACTAGAGGAAGAGGCCTCAAGTTGCAGCAGGGGAGGTTTAAATTAGATACAAGGAGGAATTTCTCCACTGCAAGGGTTGTTGAGTCTTGGCCCAGGCTGCCCAGGGAGGTGCTGGAGTCACCATCCCTGCAGGGGTTGAAGAAACATTGAGATGCTCTCCTTAGGGCCATGGCTTAGTGGCCTGGGATTGATAGGGATGGTTGGACTTGATGAGCTTAGAGGTCTCTTCCAACTTTAATGATTCTGTGATTCTGTATGTATATATATTCCAAAGGATCTGCAAAGCTGGATCCAAGAGTTAACCAGAGCTAGGATACATCTCACGTCATGTGAACTGTCTCATTGGGAGATGGTCTAGCACATGAGATATGATGTTTTCATTACATTTCTAGACATGAAGTAAACTTTTCTGCCTAAATCAGCTTTAACTCTCCTTATTTTGTCACTGAAATCACTTTCACAGCATGCAGAGAGCCAGAGCAGCAAAGAAGTGGTGCACAGCTCTGAGTTGCAGACTTTGTCAAAGCCTTCTGGTGTTGATCTAGAATGGAACAAGCCTCCAGAGTGTGCAATATGTCTCTCATCCACTTCTGATTGAGTTTGTCAGGATTGCATATAAATCACCACAATTCCTTTCACGTGCTGTGTTGCTTTTTTTCAGTGCTTTGTTTTCTCCTGTTGTTTAAATGCATTATTTTAAATGTATTTGCATCTACTGCTGGCTCTTCATGGAGTAAAGAATCATCTATTTGTCTGTAGGTATTACCTCATCTGTTACAAAACAAGTGATGACCCTCCAGTCAGCCCAGAAACCTGTGCTGCCATCTTGGAGAAAGCTCACCTTGACAACTGGGTTCTTGGGAAAACTAAAGTAATTGTTTTCATTCACTCTATCTGTCTCATTGTCATCCATTTACTCAGCAGTTTGATGTCTCACTTATTTTGTTGGGGTAGCTCTTTGCTGGCTGCTGTTCCCTGAGGAAATCCTGAGCCTGTGGAAGCTTTAGTGAGGCCATCATGCCATCGTGCAAAGCAGCAGGTGACAGCAAAACAACTTGCATGTGGTAGTAAAGATCCACAGGAGCTTGGTCCAAGCTTTCTTAAGGAAAAAGAAGTTAGACTTCTTCCCTGGAGCAATCAGATTTGCAAATGGAGAGAGGACAAGGTTTTGGCTTTCCACCCTGAGGCCTCTGGGCAGACTTGGTTCTGCCAGAGAAAAGAAGCATCCAAGTGCTGCACCAAGTCTATTTACTAATGGAGCAGAAGTGCCCAGGAAGGGAGATGGATAGAGATAAACAGATAAACCATGAACTATTTAAAATCACCTCAGGCTAGAAGAAACAACTGTTCTTCCTCTGAGATATGGGATAGGTGGGACAGGAGCCTTGAAGCTACCTTCTCCTCAACCTTTATTTCCCTCTCCTCTCTTAGTGAGGCTGATGGACAACATGCAGCCAAAGGAAGCATCTTTAGGATGTGAGAGCTTCTGTTTACTTTTATTAGGGCTTAACCCAATAAATAATCACCAATGAGTGATCAAAGATTGGGGAAATTCTGCTGAATAAGCATCATTGTTGTCTGAATTGCCCAAGCTCTTTCTACACATTTTATTTGATCCTACTATACACCAGGAATATGTTTGCATCCCTTGTGCTGAACTAGTTTTTCAAGGGTTACATGAGCTTCATGCTTCATAAAAGCAATTTAGTAAGCCTTAGGTTTGAAGTTGGAAAGCAGAGAGGTTGAAGGTTCCAGCTTTAGATGACCATAGATCAGATTTGGGAGGTTAGCAAGACTGCCTGCCTCAGAGCTTCAAAACCAAGTTTATAGATCCAGAGTGAAGTTTTGCACTGGGACTTCCAAACATCTTCCCATCAAAGCAGGAATAAGCAAGGACTAACACCCAGATGTGGAAGGGCAGAGTGAGGAAAGCTACCAGCCCAAGCAATCCAAATGCTCTCTCTAGCAAGAAGGATCTTTGCAGCTAAAGAGTCTGTTCATCACCTGAAGCCAGCTCAGAACTCTTGAGGATAAATGGATGGAGGGAATGCAGGGCCTGGGAGGGTCACCCCAACCTTTGCTCTCTGCCTCCTCTTCTGAAGGTGTTCCTCAAATACTACCACGTGGAGCAGCTGAACCTGATGAGGAAGGAGACAGTGGACATGATCATTCTGATTCAGGCTTGTGTCAGAGGGTGGCTGGGTTCAAGGAGGTACAAAAAGATCAAGGAGCAAAGGGAACAAAGTGCTATTAAAATACAGTCAGGTAAGAGCTTTAAAACCTTTTTACACCTTGTATGTAGAGTTGATAGATGGCTTTGCATGCTGGATGTGGATTTGGCTTGTTTTCCTGCTGTTCCAGTTGACAAAGTATCTCACACTTGGTGATATCTCTTCTTGGGAAGAAAAATTTCCTTTCACCAGGTTATGACAATCTCTTTACTGAAATGACATTTGTCAATCTCCTGTTTAAAAGGCAATTTAAACAATGGCAGGACATGATGGCAGAGATGATACTTCTATTAATAATATTCTGGCATCCCCTGACAAGGTTATAGACTATCATCATGAAAATAAAACATATTAACTCTGCTGGATAATAAGAGCAATTATGCTGTTGATGGAGACATCAGTTGAAATCTTTAATAGCTTTCAAACATCACCTTATTGTACATTCTGATTCTTTTGTGGCTTGTGTTCATTTCATTCTCAATAACTTCACTCACCAGAAAACATATTTTTGATGTGGATTTTCTGCTTCTACTTGTTTGCCTTTTTTTTTAATGATAAACCTGCAAAATATGAATGAATATTTTAATACAGATCTGTAATTCCTTACAAACTTCCTTTATTCTTACAGCTTTTTGATGTACCTGAGGGAGTGTTTGATCTTTGGCATCTTTTTTCAGTTTACAGGGGGTTTGTTGCTCGTAAAGAGTACAGAGATGCCAAACACCATAAGAAGCTGGAAGAATACATTACTAGATTCCAAGCAAGTAAGAATTGGTTGCTTTTGTGGCTTTAATGGGCTATCTAGGCACAATATGTTGATCCAGAGGTAACGAGAGCTAGGCTACATCTCAGATCATGTGAAGTGTCTCAGTGGTAGATGGTCCAGCAGGTAAGATGTTACCTAGCTACACTGATTCACTATGCTCATTAACACATGCTGAGGGATCATTTATCTGTGAATAGATAATACAATGGTTGAAATGGCTCAATGTATTCTACCACCTGTACCTCAGAGTAGCTTAGAGGCACCTTCAAAGCCCTAGTGATGGTTAAATGCCGTAACAAGCCCTAGTCTGATATGTCCAAGTCATGGCTAAGCCTCACGAACACAGCTCCAGGGAGGGCTCCATCCACGCTCTTCCCAAGTGCTTTTTCCAAGCACTGCTGGCTGCAAAGGCCAATTTGGGACAGACAAGAGCAGTTGCAAAAGGCACAGCACAAGGACTCCTCAGGAGGTAGAAGCTGCAAGACACGATTCTTTCTACGCTGTCTTTTCTCCTCCAGAGTGATCCTGCGTGCCTGCTCCAAACCATCAGCAGCATTCAAACTAGTGTGTGTGCAGAGCTGCTGAGTGGAGGCCAGAGGAGAGCAGCTCAGGGGAGCAATATGGCCAAGGCTGAGCTGTTGGTTCAGGGAGTCCTTGCATCTCCTCTTCGGGGCTCCTCTCTTGCCACAGCCAGGGGCAAGTTGCCGAGAGAGCATGAGCTTAGGCAGGCAGGAGTTCTTCATCCTGGAGCCGTGAGCTGCCCAACGCAGCTGCGTTCTCAGCAGCATGGCCTCAAGGCTTGGAATTGCTGCTTGTTCTAGGACAGACGGATTAGTCCCAGCATCTGTCCAATGGATGTTTAGGATTGTCCGGAGACAGCGCTGCTGGAAGCGCTCCAAGAGTCGTAGGTGGTGGCCATAGATGAGCCATGCTTGGGAACCATAGAAAAGAGTAGACAGCACAATGGCTCTAGAAACACTGAGCTTTGGACTTTTCTTCAAGTGTTTATTTCACCAGACTCTTTGATAGAGTTTTCCCAAAGCACTCTATGCCTTTGCTAGCCTATTGTCTATCTCTCTGTCAATCTTACCATCCGAGGAGATGAGGCTGCCTAGGGAATTAAACTGTTGGACTGATTTAAGTTCTGAATCACCAATGATGATATGAGGATGATGAAAAACTTCCTGAGGTGCAGGTTGATATAAAACTTCTGTTTTCTTTAAACTAACTTCCAGCCCAAAAAGCTCAGCAGTGGCTGCAAAGCAGGACGTTAAACGCTGCAGAGCTACTTCTGTCTGGGCAACAAGGGCAGCGTCAGCAGCATAAAGCAGCTCCTGGACAAGATGCTTTATGGGCTTAGTATGGGCCTTCAAACACCTTAGGTTAAATAGGCTTCCATCAGTATGATATCTAATGGAGATACCATCCTGGTCATCAAATTCTGCCATGGTCCTTTGGAGCATCATGCTGAACAAGAGTGTGAATAGAGTTGGTGCAAGAACACAGCCTTGTTTCAAGTATTACATCTAGAATTGCTGAAGCCCCACATGAAATTGCCTGCATGAAATGTGCATGCTGCTCTGTTAGGAATAGGGTTTGTTACCTGTCACTAATAGTTATGTTTGAGAACACTACAACCTGTAGAGGTGGAGCTGCTGGAGGAGGCCACAAAGATGAAGAGATGGCTGGAACACCTCCGTTGTGAAGCCAGGCTGAGAGAGCTGAAGGGGTTCAGCCTTTCCAATACTTATAGAGGCAGAGAGCCTTTTGTGGTTTTTGTTTCATGCTGTTCTCATTTGACTCTCTGAAATGTGTGGGACACTCCTTGCTGATTGCCTAAGGTTGTTCTGTATTCCAATTTCTATCAGTTGCCAGAGGATACTTACTCAGAAAGAAGAGAGAAGAACTAGCTGAGGCCAGAAGCAAAGCAGCAGTAACAATTCAATCTCACTATAGGGGATATAAGGAGAGGAAGACCTTCACAAGGAGGAGGTAGGCTTATTTTCTATCTCTCTTGTCACTCAAATGAGTCTCTTTTCAGTCATTACCCTGCTGAGGAAGAGCAAGGTAAAAAGTGAAGCAAATTAGGTTTATTCTACATATTCACATAGAGGTAATGTACATTTATATGGAGTTTTGTCATGTCACTAGCCAATGTTCTCACATTTTTAAGCCCAGGGAATAAAGGCATCTTTAAGTAGATGAAAACTAGTCCAGAGAGGTGGAAGAGAGCTGTGAAGAAATCCAGAGTCTTTCAGAGGGAAGGAACAGGATGGCAGATTTCAGCTGGAATCGAAGTTTTATTGATAGTAACAAAGTTTAGGCAATAAATCTGTGAAATGTGACCTGGACCTGTGGCCAGGATCATTCTCTTTGCATTCCTGGTGTGACTTCAGGCAGTTTACTTTCATGATTACATTTAGGGATTGTGTATATTGTATATATTTTACATTGGGTATATTGTATATATTGGGTATGGTTTATATATAGTGTATATATTGGGTATATTGTATATATTGGGTATGGTTTATATATAGTGTATATATTGGATATAGTGTATATATTGGGTATGGTTTATATATTGGGTATATTGGGTATAGTGGGTATATTGGGTATAGTGTATATATTGGGTATATTGGGTATAGTGTATATATTGGGTATATATTTGGTATATTGGGTATATATTGTATATCTATTGTATATTTGAAGTGCTGAGTAGTTTCTGCCTGATGTGTTTGTTAACATTTAAATGAATCCTTTACTGTTTTACCATCCTTCCTTTTAGCCCAGATTGTCCCCTCAGCAGTTTTCCATTGTTCACTACAAGAAATATTAACCATCAGAAATAGAGATTTTGGGGTTGCTATCTTTAATTCCAGCTCTATCCACTAAATCTTTCCCATGTATACATGTCTCAAATTGTAGATACAGAAAACACCAACCAAGGTTAGTGATAAAGTTGTCACAATCCTTCCTCTCCTTCTGCTCTGATTTTTTGCCCCCAACTCTCTTCCATCCAGGGATTCACTTAGGAAGGAACAAACTGAAAATGCAGCATCCACTAGCAAAGAGGAAAAGGATGAAGAAGCTCAAGCTAACGAGGCAAGTGCAGCTGGAGTGAGGAGTACCCTTCCTAAAACAGAGGAGGAGGCAGTTGTCATTGTCCAGAGCCATTACAGAGGCTACAGAGCCCGCAAGAAAATGAAGGAACAGCAGGAAAAAATAGCAGAGGAAGAATTATCTGCTGTGGAATTCCTGGAAGCACAACTGCAGCCAGCTCCAAATGATACACTGGAAGAAGCAGCAAATGAGGAGACTCCAGATGAAGCTGATGCTGTTACTGAGAGTGAGTGCACTGAGGACAGTGACATGAGGAATGTCCAGGAGCAAGAGGAAACATCTCCTGAAGGAGAAGGAGCTTCTGTGAAGCAGAACCCTGCAGGAGAACATGTTGGCAAAGGTGATGAACAGGCCTCTTTGGAAGAGGTATCCAGCAAATCTTCTGGCAGAATCACAGCTGACCCTAGTGCCCAGCAAGAGGAAGATCATCAAGAGACACTCAGTGCAGATAGAGAACACCAAGAGTCTGCTGTGGCCCAGCCCAGGACTGCCAGGGAGGTGGAAAGAAACCACCTGAAAGATGAAGCAGTGATGAGGACAGGATGTAAAGGGATTAGAAGGAGAGAGTCAGTAAGAGGTTCAAGGAAGCATGTTGAGGCAGAAAAACATGGTTCAGAAGACCAAGAGAAGGCAGCAGTGGTTATCCAGAGCAGCTACAGGGGCTACAGGAGGAGGGGACAGCTCAGGAAAGAAGGGAAACTACCTGGCAGAAGTCAAGAGAGAACTATACAAGAGACAACAGAAGCAGCACAAGTTCAAAAGAATGATTCCCAAACAAGGAAAGAGAGGGACAGCAGCAGTGCAGGGGCTGAAGACTCTAAGGCACTGAAGGGAGACTCAGAGAGAGAGGCTTGTGACCTGGCAGCCTTCTCACGGCAGGTAAGAGGCTGGAGAGCTGCATGNTAGTTCCCCTGAAGCCTTCTCTTCTCCAGGCTGAACAATCCCAGCTCCCTCAGCCTGTCCTCAGAGCAGAGGTGTTGCAGCCCCTGAGCATTCTCGTGGCCTCCTCTGCACCTGCTCCATCAGCTCCATGTCCTTCCTGTATTGAGGGCTCCAAAATTGGACACAGTATTGCAGAGGAGGTCTCACCTCATCACAATGCTCTGAGCACTGGAAGAATGGCCAAGTTTTTGGACTGCCTTCAGTGGCACCAAGCTTTGGCTGAGGTTTTGTCATGAGTGTTCTATGAAAATGCATATTTTGGGTTGCAAGAGAAAAAAAACCTTCTGAGGAAGAAGAAAAAGACTAAGTTAGAGCAACTGGGGGAGAGGGGGAAGTTATTTTTAACCTGATCAAGGTTAACTGCAGAAGCTTTGTCTTTGTTTGCTGAAGCATGCATTTACCAGGCAAGGCCCTTCATTCAGAAAACTTGGGAAAAGTCTGCAAATGAGACTAAAAGTTGTCATGTCAATGTCAGGGACTCACACGTGCACAGAAGTATGCCTAAAGCTGTAGGAGCTGCTTTGCATCAGCAAGGCACCATCTGCTCACCTCTAGGAACCAAGATGAAGTAGTTGCAGGACTGGGCTGCAGCGTGGGGTTTCCTATGTGTCTGTCTTGTCATCTCTTTCCTTTCCTCCTTCCTTTCTTCCTTTTTAAGGAGGATGGGGATCTACACTGCAGTAAATGGAGTGATTCCTTCACAATTCACTCTCTCACCCACTCTTTTACCTTTGATTGCCTTACAACCTGCATGCTTACCTGTATAATGATGTAACCTCCTGTTTCTTGTTTGCAGATCTCAAAGCTCTCAGAAGACTACTTAGCATTGCAGCAAAAACTGAATGAGATGATCCTGTCCCATCAGCTGAGACCTGTGATGCTCTCCAAAGAGAAGCAAGCTAATGCCAGACTTTCTGCTCATGTTTGTCAGCCAGGTAAAGTTGAAACCAACTCCTAGTCATGTTTTTAACTAGGAGAGGAACTAGCTCTGGCTTCTCCTGTAAATCAGGCTGTACAGTTTTCTGCTAAGCTCCCATAGCAGCACATGTCTGGACCAAATTAATTTTGAGGTGCTGTGTCAAACAATTTATCAAAGACAGGAATAGATGTGCAGTTTGAGACCTCAGCAGCTCCTCTGCTAGGATATTTCATTCAAGTCTGCAGATGACACCAAGCTGGGTGGCAGTGTGGATCTGCTTGAGGGCAGGGAGGCTTTCCAGAGGGATCTGGATAGGCTGGATCACTGGGCCAAGGCCAATGCCATGCAGTTCACTAAGGCCAAATGCCAGGTGCTGCCCCTTGGCCATAGCAACCCCCAGCAGTGCTCTAGGCTTGGGGAGCAGTGGCTGCAGAGCTGCCAGGCACACAGGGACCTAGGGGTGCTGAGTGACAGCTGAACAGGAGCCAGCAGTGTGCCCAGGGGGACAAGAAGGCCAATGGCATCCTGGCCTGGAGCAGGAACAGTGTTGGCAGCAGGAGCAGGGAGCTGATCCTGCCCCTTTGCTCAGCTTTGGGGAGGCCTCACCTCCAGTACTGCATCCAGTTTTGGGCTCCTCACTCCAAGAGGGACATGGAGGTGCTGGAGAGGGGACAGAGGCTGCCAAGCTGCTAAAGGGCTTAGAACATAAGCCTGAGGAGGAAAGCCTGAGGGATCTGGGCCTGTTTAGCCTGGAAAAGAGGAGATTGAGGGGAGACCTCCTGGCTCTCTCTAACTACCTGAAGGGAGGTTGTAGAGAGGCAGGGACTGCTCTGTTCTCCCTAGTGCAGAGTGATAGGACAAGGGGAAATGGATGGAAATTGCCCCAGGGGAGGTTCAGGCTAGACATGAGGAGGAATTTCTTTGCTGCAAGGGTTGTGAGCCATTGGAACAGGCTGCCCAGGGAGGTGCTGGAGTCCCCATCCCTGGAGGGGCTTAAGAGCCAGGTAGATGTTGCATTGGGGAGCATCATTGATCAGGTTGCTAGGGCTAGGACAAAGGCTGCACTGATGATCTTCAAGGTCTCTTCCAGCTGCAACTGTTCTAGGATTCTAGGATTCTATTCCATTGCTACCCAGAGCAGGGGAGGAACTGGGGACAGCTGCAGGACAGAGAGTGACAAATGGTCAGATGTCCAAAACTCTTGATCCTTCCTCCAAATGCAAAGCCTGCACTCTAAAGAATAGATAAGCAAAAAGGTAAAATGAAGCTGAAATCCACAAGGTGAGGTTGTTCTCCAGTTGAGCTTTATTTGTATTTCTAAACATGCATGAAGGAAGGGTTCCTGGAATAAACAATATTCCCTGTGGCTGGAATTTCTGAGCAGGTTTGCTCTGCTTGCTCAATGTGTGATAGCTACCCCTTCCCCTGCTGCTGAGCCTTGGCTTGCTCTGGTGTCAAAGCAAAGGCACAAATGGCTGCTGGCAAGTGTTTTGGAGGTCAGAGCCTGAAGGGAGGGGAATTTAATCATTATGGGAGCACACTTTTGTTCTCCAGATGAGTAATGGTGGCCAATCTTTCTCAGTATGAAATGACAGCTCAAGTACAAAAGCTCAGGAAGGCAATTTTCTATATTTAGAAGGCAATTCATGTGGTAGAAGGAGTTGTGGTGCAGCTGAGGACCTTGTCAGCTCCATGAAGCAGTGAGCCAGGCAGGGTTTTCAGCCAGGATTCCTCCTGCTGGAGGTATTTCTGGGGGTTTCATGGGCAAGGAGAAGGGAACCTAGGTAGCACTGGGAGAGCAGAGCTGGTTTCACTGGCCAGTCTGTCGTCTTTGCTCAGGGAGCACTGAGGCATGGGACTGCAGGAGAGCAGGGCAAGTCAAGCACTTGAACTCAGC
Organism: Bucco capensis; assembly: GCA_013396975.1. Taxonomy (NCBI): domain Eukaryota; kingdom Metazoa; phylum Chordata; class Aves; order Piciformes; family Bucconidae; genus Bucco; species Bucco capensis. The sequence continues at coordinate 28,027 of VWZO01008818.1, read as the reverse complement.
ACTTGTGAGGCCTCAGCTGCAGTCCTGTGTTCAGTTCTGGGCCCCTCAGGATAGGAAGGACATTGAGATGCTGGAGCGTGTCCAGAGGAGAGCTAGCAAGCTTGGGAGGGGTTTAGAGGACAAGCCATATGAGGAGAGGCTGAGGGAGCTGGGCATGGTTAGTCTGGAGAAGAGGAGGCTGAGGGGGAACCTCATTGCCCTCTACAACTGCCTGAAAGGAGCTTGTAGAGAGGTGGGGGTTGGCCTCTTCTCCTTAGTGACTAATGCCAGAAGCAGAGGGAATGGTTTGAAGTTGAGACAGGGAGGGGTTAGATTGGATATTAGGAAGAAATTCTTTCCAGAAGGAGTGGTGAGACACTGGCACAGCCTTCCCAGGGAGGTGCTTGAGTCTCCATCCCTGGAGGTGTTTAAGAGATGTGGAGATGTGGTGGTCCAGCACATGCTCTAGTGAGGGCAGGGCTTGGGTGCTTTGTTTTGTTTGGGGTTTTTGGGGGTTTGTTTTTTTTTGTTAGTCTCTGTGATCTGAGAGGTCATTTCCAGCCAGGAATGTTCTGTGATTGTGCTGCCTGCTTGTTGTTCTCTTGGGACACCCTGCAGCCAGGATGTAGAAGATCTGTGCTGGCAGTTGGTCATGGAGGTGGAGCACAGTCATTTTCCTTCCATATCCTCTCTTCAGCAGCAATCATCCCAGCTCAGCAAACAATGAGAGTATTAATGCCAGCCAGAGCCTGAAGCTGCTTGCCTCAGTGGGGCTGGTGGGATTAGGCACAAGAGATCCCTTTCAACCCTTGCTGTGTGCACTCACAAAGTTCTTAATCTCTTGCAGTTCCATGTTCTAGGTCAGTACCAGAAGAATTCCTCTGGGGTTTTTTTTCCGGACTGGCTAAGAATTTACACCTCTCAGCCATCATTTCCAAATCTGGCTGTGCTAAATCTCTCCTGACTAAACAATACCTAAAAGTGACTCACCAGAATGTTAAAGAGCAGTGCTTTTCTGCATGCAAAACCCAAACTTGAGTAGTGACATCCTCATTCTGTCTGCAATGAGGGCAGTAAACAGGTATGCACATCAATGCAGTATTCTCATCCTCAAGGCCTTCAATTCTGGTGACATTTCCCTGTTTCCTTGCAAGCCCCTCTACCCAGAGCCATACAATTCCTGTTCTTCCTCTGGGGTTCCTTCCTGCTTTATTCTGAGCCTGCCTTTGTCCTTCTGCAGTGAGATGGAGCAGTGCTGAATGAACCATGTAACATTTCACTGAGATGACCTGCAGATGGCTTTATCTCTTCCTCCAGGTGACCTAATGAACAGAGACCTTGCAACACTTAGATGCTTATCCCAGCTGTAACCACACTATTCCTCCAGTCTTTAGCATTAGATCTGTTGTAAAGTCAGCCATTCATTTACATTAACCTCTATGGATGCTGATTCCTTGAGATTGTCTTCCAGGCTTATCAGTGTGGATCAGAATGTGCAGACACAGTCCAAGCTAAAGGGCTGTTAGTACTGACTCATCTTTATTCAAGCATTTCTTCCTCATGCTTGGATGTTTCAAGCCCATGCAGCTCTTTGTGCTTTCTGTCATTTGTGTTGGTGTTCAGCAGACACATAGATTAAATTAGCTACTTCTTGATTTCATTGTCCCTTTTCTTAGTTTTCCAGTGTATTTGGAGCTTTCAGTGAGGATTGAGGATGAAAGTAGTAAAGCCTTGTAAGCAAACACTGCAGAGTCAAAGAGTGTGTGTGTGCAACTTAGGTGAGAATCTTGGAGCTGATGCTAAAGGAGCTAGCTGAGATAGTGATAGGCATAAGGAATTGTCCTTGCATTTGCTAAACCTTCTTTAGTGTGACATGGCAGCCACACTGCTCACAGGCCCTTAACTCTGCAATCCAGTCACCCTCAGGGAGAGTCACCTTAGCTTCAAAGTTCAATCATCACTTGATCAAACATTTTTGACAGTCTGCTTCAGGTTTGGCCAGGAGAGAGGTTTAACTCCCTGGACATGGCTCACAGTCACTGGTGAGGTTCAAAAGTGAAGCATCTAGGTCAGGAGAGCAAAACCTCTTTCTGTTGCCTGAGGCCTGACTGTGTGCACTTGGGCAGTTTGAGGAGTTATCCTTCCTTCCCATTTATTGTTTGATTTGTCTTTCCAAAGTCCTGTGGCAGCGAATGATTTTCATATCGATGCTGTAATTTATCTCTTTAGATGTTTGCTAGGTAGAAAGCATCACTTTTACATATAAAGCATGTGGTCAGATCTTGCTACAGGGACTTGAAGCCATAAGGAAAAAAGAGGCTAGAAGATATTTTAGTAAGGAGAGACTGGACTTCAGTAAAAAGCTTTGCTTTGTAATGCACTCTAGAAGCAACACAAATGGCCTATTAATTAAATGAATTGTTCTCCTCCTCCTCTTCTGCTTCATTGCCTCCTGCAGAAAGGTCTAGGCCATCTGGAAGAGCAAGGAAGATCAAACTCACCATTTCTCAGCCTTGGGTGTTGAATTGCCTTCCACCTTGAACTCTTACCAAGTAAATGATTTCTGGAATTATCAGGAGCTAATAAAAAAAAAAAGCAAATTTTACTTTGTGCAAACCCAACACAAGCAACTTCCACCTCAGCTTTATTCCAGTAGCAATGAGCACACAGATTGAAGTGCAGAAGGGAAAGAAATCACAGCTTCACTTCTTTCTGGTGAAACAAAGAAAGCTAAACCCATCAAACTGTTTCTTACTTCCTGCATAATTTGGAGACAAAAGTCACAATTGCATTTTCAGCTCTCTGTGTGCTCCTAAAGATGAAGGATGCAGGTCCAAGCTTGGAGGGCTGCCTGCCCCAACAAGGGATTCCTCTCCCCTCAGTTCTTTTCCATCCCTCATACATATATACAACTAAAAGCTATTTTTTTACTGAAGCCCTTATTATTGTCAAAATGATGGTTTTTGAATGTAAGAGGAGTCTCCTTTGCACAGCACATATGCAAGTAATTTCAGCTGGAATAACTGTAATCTAGAAGATGATAATGCTTTATGTGTTTGACAGTGATGGATTAAATAGCCTAACAGCTTACACACTGTTGAATTCTTGGGGGACAATAAAAAAATCTCTAGGTAGGATGAGAGCCTTTTCTTTGGCAGTTTGCTGAACCTCTCTCAGTTTGGCTTTCTGTTCTTTTAGCAGGCATGATCTTTGACACAACTTTTCTCCTGCAGACAAGCACTTAGGTGTTTTCTATTCGACTACACTGCATTTTAAAGAGGTGGAGGTTTTTTAAGCTGCTGTTTCCAGTTTAGGCTCCTGTTGTGTTTCCAAGTAAACTAGGGAAGCTATGGCTCTGCTGTGTCACAAACTGAACCTCAGAGAGCTCCAGGTAGCCCCTTTGAAATGCAGCAGGGGAGCAGCAGCCCACATAGAGCACAGCCAGGCCTGCTCTACCTACTCAGCTCAAAGAAAGCTATTTCTATTTAACACAGGCTACTGAAATGAATTTATTACATCTCAACTACTTAGAATTTATGGCACTGTCAAGCTATTTCATTGTTTGGCATGAAATACCTGTACCCTGGCTTAGTAAAAACACCAGTGTGCTCTTGAGTGCAAAGTGTTAGAAGATTCTTGTTCCTTCATTACAGGAGAAGCAGTCTGCATTTCAGATAAGGACCTAAACCAATAAATGTAGCCATTACCCAACTACAGTTTAAATTAACATTATTTGTTCTGACTCCCCTGTATATCCATGACCTTTACAAGCCTTTATTTATCATGTGTAACAAAAAAACCCCTCCTCAGCTAATTTTGCAGGAGGCAGCACTGATGTATTACTGATCATTTCTCATTTGGAATGATTGTGCTACCTCCTTAATTAAAAAGATGTCTGAGGTACATGGGAGAGTGTTTATTTTTGTGGTGCAAAAGGGTTTCTGGTGGTCATTAGAGAACAAAATGCATTCTTCCTGCTAACAGTAGCACATCTGGGTGATGGAGGTAAAGTTGCTTCATGTGGAAGAGGATTAGATCAGCAGAAGACTTCAGAGAGCCTATGACCCTCATCAAGTCCAACCATCCCTAGCACTCCCATGCCACTAACCCTAGAGAGCATCTCAATGTTCCTTCAACCCCTGCAGGGATGGTAACTCCACCACCTCCCTGGGCAGCCTGGGCCAAGCCTTAACAACCCTTTCAGTCAAGAAATTCCTCTTTATGCCTACTCTAAACCTCCCCTGCTGCAACTTGAAGCCATTAAGCTCATACAGCACCCTAATGATTGACTTGAGTCTGAAAAAATACCATCCCTGCTGCCCAGGTCCCTGTTATGAGATGGTTCCTTGCAGTGTGGAGCATTATCCCTTTTCAGAAGGAAAAGCCTGTGCCAGGCACACTGCTGGGCTGCTCTAAGCTGACATTGTGTCTGTGTGAGCTGTCAGGACAAAGAAATCCTGCTTTCCACTCTGGGGATGGAAATGCCCCAACCAGTTCCTTAGTGGAGTTAGCAAGCAGTAGAAGGGGCTATATGAAATTTTTTCCCTCTCTTTAGTAAAATGATCTGCTGCTTCTGTTAAAAGCCTCTGAAGCAATCAGCATTGCTATCTTCTGCTTCTCCCCAGTGGCAGCCAAAGGAGAAGATTCTCGCCCCATGCAGAGACCTCCAAGGAGGCCACGGAAGCCCAAGACATTAAATAATCCAGAAGACTCCACTTACTACACCCTAATACACGTGAGTTTAGCAAGCTTTTCTGGGCTAAAAATGCCAGAGAATTCCCACCTAAACTTGCTTTCTAATTGCTTCATTCCCTATGTTAATCTCTGATGCAGCCTGCTGAGAGGAGGCAGCCACAAACCTCACCTTTCAAACTAGCCTTGAAATTGGGGTTCAGTTACCCTGACTGGGGACCTAGGCCAGGCCAATTCTTACTTTTCTCCCTCAACATATGCACCTTCATTATATGCATGAGCATCCTTTGTACTCTCAGCACCCAGCTCAAGTGCCTGGTGTCCATAATTCCTTTGTAAGTCATGGGAGAGGAACAGGTTTGTTCAGAGAGCTATTTTCAGCATCGAAATTAGTGCTTGATCTTGCAGAGAGAGCAAATATTAAAATAGGCTGGATTAGTATGCACACTGTAACTTCCTTTACAAATGTGTCAGCTTGTGATTATGAAGGAATTGGCAAATACCAACAGCTCAGGAGATTTAATGGCTTGGAGTGCCTCTATATATAGCCTTTGCAGCAAGTTTGGCTACCAAAGGGCTGCTTTCCACTCTTGACTTCAGTGCCCTGAAATAGAGGGTGGGGAGGGTAAAAAGGGTAAGAAAGTAAGCAGAAAGGGAGGAAAATGTAAAAGCAGTTCCAACAGAAAAGCAATTAAAGTCATTTGCTGGAGGTGCCTGGCTCTTAGTGACCTATTTTAACAGCCAGTGAGAGCTCAGCTCATAAACTAACCGTGGCAATTGCTTCTCCTCTCAACAGAAGGTGTCACCAGGGCCTTCAGGGAGAGTTGTGGCAGGCATACCAAAAAAAAAAGACAAATATGACTATGTTTTATTAGGGGGGGGCTTTGAAATGACACAGCTTTGGAGCTGTGATAGTCTGGAAAAGAAATTCTCTTGCGAGCAAGAAATCGGCGTGTGAGATTCAGGTTTGTTTTGTGAGAGCACAATTGGGGAGATAAAGGGCTGAGAGGAAAGGCATGACATTGAATTCTCTGTTAGGGAATTTCTGGGGGAAAAGGCAATTCTGAGGTAAAGGCATATTTAGAAAGCTGAGAGTGTATAGTCAGGAACCTAGTATTTTCTGAAAGCTCCTTTGTTCCGTGGCCAGCTCTGTATCACAGAACAGCCACCACAGCAGTGCAAACAAACACTGCACTCATGCTGGGGAATGCTTAAGTGGATTTTTAGCAGCAGTTTTTCCAAGGTATTAATCAATATTCCTTTCAATTAGTTGTTATTTTTCAAGGAGATGTGAAAAAAGAGAAGCCTGTCTCCCTTGATACTAAGTTCACCAGTAAGGGGAAAGATTTGGCATGAGAGGGAAGCTTAGAAAGGACTTAATAGTCCTGAAATTCTTAGACCTTGGCTCACACAGAATCACTAAGGTTGGAAGAGACCTCTAAGCTCATCGTGTCCAACTAAATCTATCACTACCATACCACTAACCCATGGCCCTAAGTAAATATCATTGTCATTGAGATGTCATTGAGTTCTAACTCTTCGAGTTATCATGGATTTTCTCCCTTACTAAAAATCTGTGACCTGCAGGTATCCCCTGATGGTTTCCAAGCCCAGATCACCTGAAAGTCAGGGCACATAATGGGAGTGCAGAATATTTTCTCTACCTTCTGCAAAAGCAGATATTTCTCTCATGTCATGTTGCAGATATTAATTAGACACCTCCTGTACTCATACAAAATGAGCTAAAGGATTACACACTCCTACCTAATGTATTGATGAATCATATGTATTTATATTTGTATATATTTTTGCCTAACCTTTCCTTTTATAGTATTTTAATTACTTTTTATTCTCTTAGAAATCAATACAAGATGAAAAAAGGAAACCAAGAAAAGAAAGGTAAATTTCTTCCCTTATCTCACTCTTGTGGTTTTACTGCTCCAGAAATAGTTCTTGAGCTATATACTTCAACCAGGGGAATAAAGCATTTAAAACAAAACAAAACAAAACATGGTAATTTGGTGATTCACAGGGAGAACATCATACACAAAGTTAAAACAAGCAGTTTTCAGTGGCAGAAATCCATTCTAGAAGTCACTCCTTCAGTTTTGCTACAGCCTGGCCCTTTACCATGGTAACACAAGCAGAATAATAAGTTAAGATAAGGTCCACATCAAAGATAGTTCTGACACAGAAAAGAATGGAAGGTGCTTCAAATTCCAGGCAAAACAAATGAGCAACCAGTTCTTTTTTTGTTAGTAAAAAAAACATAAAGCCTGTTCAAAAAATCTCCTAAAAATAGACGACTGCTTGGAAATAGATGATAAAAAAATTCAACTGTCATTATTACTAACAGGTGAAGCAGAGTAGTCCTTGCAGTTTCAAGCAGAAGTGTTTTGTTCCTGCAGTGACTAAGCCATCTGGGTGGATCTCTGCCCAAGTAAAAGCATCACTAGATCTGTTCTGCCCTTGTGTGCCTGAGGTCCTCTAGCCCCAGGCCTGCTCTGTTACAGCTCTTGTTCTGCTGTCATTTGCAGCCTGAAAACACTTTACACCTAACGTTTGCTTCTGCTCAGCCAAAAATAAAGCCCTCAAAAATTAATTCAAATCTAGTGTTTTCTCTCATTTGGCCTCAGTTAGGTTTCTCTCAGCTTAAATCTAGTTTAACCAGTTCCATGAGTGCATCTTCTTCCATGGGCTGACTCTGCATGAGGAAAACACAGCAGGAGTTATTTCTTTGAGAACTGAACTCTGAACTTCTCTTTTCAGGCTGCTTTTAGGATATTTTTTATTTCCTTATCCTTTGATGGACTGGTTGTTTGTTTTTTTTCTGTAGATAAAATGCCCTAAATCACATTCATCTAACAATATAAGAGACATCTGCATTATTGACAATGGCATCAGAATAAGTTGTTTTAGACTCTCTTCTTGTACTCAGAGAATAAAATAACCATCTTTAGAATAATTATTCATCCCTTCCTCAAAGAGATATCTAAGAGAGGCCAAAGGAATTACACCATAAAAATGCTTCTCCGTAGAGCATAATGGCAAACCCAATGCCAGTCATATATATCTTATGAACATACTTATGATCATATTTATGAACATATTTAGCATTTTGGGATGGAGATACTGAGAATTCTGCAGCAGTCACATTTACAGACTGATTCCTTCTGCCTGGAGGTATTTTTCTTCAGGTCCTCAACACATGAACACAAGTGATAGTGATATTTCATCGCCTCGGTTTGGAACGATGGATGTAACACTGAAAAGTGCAACTGTTAACTTCTTTTACTTGTTTATTGACAGTCTGAGCAAAGTGCTAGATTTAGACATCTACTACCAAGAGATTTCCTCTGCTGATTCCCCCTCCAAGGAGAGCAGTTCCACCCCAAGAAGGAAGAGACACTCAGCTGAGCGCAGGACTTCCATTCTCAGAGCTACGGAGAGGTAAGTCATGCCAAATGAGGATGGGGGAAAAACAAGTGTTGTAGAGCCTTGTGGAGATAGGCAAGAGAGTCCTAGAAAGAAAGATAAGATTTCAGATTAGACACAAATCTCATTTGTTTTTAATTGATTCAACTCACTTGTAAAATGCTGAGCTGCCAATTTCCCATCTTCCTGCAGCAGGGATGAATGAATGCTAGTAGGATTGGTGCTCAGCCTCCCTGCTAGTTTTGGACATCCTAAGTGCCAGGTGAGATGGACAGCTATCCTGCTGTAAATCTCTGATCTCAAACCAAACCAAACCAAAGCAGAACCTAAAAACTGTCTTTCTGATCAGTTAGGTTTTAAACAGGGTGGATGCAGGCTGAACTTTCTGCCTGCTCTCCACAGACAAGACATCAGCTTGAGTGCTTCCTTTTGTGCTGTGGCAGCAGAGATGTTTCCAGCCTGTGGTGGACCTCACCAAGGTGGAGAGCCAGGAGAGAAAGACTAACGGGACAGTTTGCTCCACCTCCTGTCTTCCCACATAGGCTTCAGAGAGGGTGACCTCTGCTGGGCTGAGGACATTCACATTCCCACTCTTGCCACTGCACCCACACACATTGCACCTGCACACATATATTGCTTTACCTCTTCTTGTGTCTTCAAATACATAAGAACACCTTGGAAAATACCTAGGTCAAAGTCTTAAAGGAAACACCTAAGCCTGGGCTGATCACTGAAATGGTTTATGCCCCTTACTTACTTCATTTTTGGCTTTTAGTTCAGGTAGGATCTAAGTAAGCTTTAGGATAGTGTTGTGAAGGCATGGCATTAAAAATGATATTATCAGGGAGTTAACCATAACAGTTTACATCCCTGGAAAAATGTTGCACTCTTAGAGTGGTTAATTACACCAAATCTGTCACCCTGAGGTCTGGTTTAGATGAAGGAGGATTTTACCACTGAGCTTACTGAAAGGAGCTGCTTACCTTTTACTGTGTGCTGCTCTGATTGCATCCTAATTAGCCAGAGTTTAGCACAGTTACCTCTGAGGAGAGATGAATGCAATTAATAAACATTTCTGCACTTTAGTATGGCTCCAATGGGGTCACCTGGATCTGCAGACTACACTCATTTCAGTCTCCAGAAGTGAAGCACACTGACTCTTTGTCACTTGGCAGTTTACCTTTGATGCTGGTGTAGGACCAGTGCTGGGATGCACCTTCAGTGCAGAACACTACAAATTGTCATTCTTTCTGAGTAATATACTGTTTAAACCACTGAGCTTTACTTTGAACTTAACACCTGGTGCCAGGTCACCATTCCAGCCTGTCAGAGGTGGCTTCCAAAATGCATCTTGCCATGTGAGAGAGATGGCCACAGGGAGCTTAAAAACAGAGCAAACAAAGCTATGCCAGCTGAAAATCTGCTTCAGGACCCATCAGGCAAATGCTCCTACAAAGCACTCCCATGATACCAGCATCCCCCTTGTAGAAGAACATCTTGTTCCTCCGTGTTCATCTGCTGTTAGTACACAAGGTGTCTGTTCCCAGGGCCCTGCTTTCTGCAGCGCAGGAAGAGGCCTAGCAAAATCCTTTCTCTTTTCCCTTTCTCCTTTCATTCGTTTTCCCCCCTGAGGGTGGGAGGTTAAGCAGTCGATGAGGAGCATTTGCCAAGGTAAATGTTTTTGCCTGTGATTTCTAAAACACATGTGGGCTTAATCCTTAGGTCGAGGCTGGCAGAAAGCTCCCTGGAAGGGAGTAAAAGCGAAGATAATCCCTACGACTACAGACGATTGCTGCGCAAGACCTCGCAGCGCCGGCGCCTTATCCAGCAGTTCTAGCTGCTGCTGCTCTCCCTGCTGCCATTGGGCTTCCAGCAGCAACAGCTCTTCCTTTTTGGTTTGGTTTTTTTTAATCATTTTATACCATGTGCTTCCGTTTTGTTTTGTTTTTTTGTTTTGTAAACCTCCAATGTTTCAAGTTTACACGCTGTGTGTTGATGGGACTGTGAATGCCTGTGCTTTACAGCCCAACACCGTGGCAAAGGGACCCTGTCAGATGCACATCCTCTACTTTAATATAACTCCAGCTAAAAATCACCTTTATGTTCAGATACCACTGCTACAGTATAAAATTAAGGCATTAAGCAGCTTAAATCTAGTTTACTGTCCTCAATGCATCTATTCCTTTTTTTTTTTTTGCATTTCATCAGTCTCATTCAATTAAAATAGATAATTTGCTTTATAGTTCCCTCATTAAGCTTTCAAATTCCCATATGCACCTTCAGAAAACCTTAGTTATTGTTTCTAACAAATTGTCTTACAGGAGAGAAAAAAAAAACCTGGCAAGAGCACCATAGGGGAATTTCTGCTCATTTTAGATTTACAATGCCTAAATTTTGGGATGAGCTGTTTGTGGCAAGTGTTCCTCTGATGAAAACAAAGAGAAATGATTAATTGGATAGCAAACCACAGCAGTTTATTTCATTATTGACTTCACTATAAAGCTAGTAGCCAGTTTTAAAGGTCAATACTGTGTGTATAATCTTCATGCTGGAGATGCCCATTTATGGGAAGTATATCCAAGCCTCTCCTCTGCCTCGGAGCTTTGTGACTAAGTGATGAACTTGTAAATTGTGTTTGCTTTCCTCTCCTGTGCATTAGGGTTGTTTTTTTTTTTAGGAATCTTAATCTCTGGGGTGCCAAGAAAGGAATAGAAATAATACACTGTCTGGTTGATTGCTGCCTCGATGTAATGATTGTTCTTAATCAGTTCCACTAGAAATTAAGTGGGAATAAAAAGCAGTGGCCACCGTATTCAAATTCTCCCTTATTCAAAAGACCTTATTTCACAGACACCACAGATAATTGCTGTGCTTCCTTTCAGGATTAACAATGGCATGTTCCCAGCTGCAAATTTCATGATGCCAGGATAAAAAGCCTGATCCTGCTCCCTTGCTTAGCTCCTTCACTTGCTTATGCTTGGCAGCAGCAGCAGCAAATCTCAGGGGCTGGGGTTTGGTCTGTTCCCCACGTACCCTTGGTCCTTTCCCCAGAGACAGGTAACCATTGCTCCTTGATCTGTACCTAGGTGTAAGGCTGTGCACCACGTTAAAATCTGCTGCACTCTACAATTGGCAATCTGTTGTTTCCATCTTGAAATCTGTTCTAAAGTTGCTTTCTCATGTGTTGTTACAATGGTCAAGTCAATAAAAATTTCACAAGGCTGTGATGGGGTTGGCTGTGTCTGAATTCCACCCAGGGCTGATGGAAACACTGTGGGCTGGGACACGAGCAAGCAAGGCAGGGAAGAGCAGACAGCAGCCTCTGGCCGTGGAGAGCAGGAGTTACGGTCTGCGTTTCCTTACAGCCAGTGTGACCTGGAAACTGGAATTTCACAGGAAAAGAAAGAGATTACAGACCTGTCATTTCACAGGAAAAGATGTCTGCGCTGGTTTTCTTTTACTTTCCCACCAGGGCAGTGTCTGAAAACATCAAGACGTTGCTGTGGCATTTCACAGGGAGGACAGCCCTAGTAGCCCTGCGGGTGCAAGCAGAAAGGGGAGAGAGATGCTCTCAGCCAGGCACAGCCTGGGAGCAGCCCCAAGGACCTGGCTGTGAGGAGCAGTGGGTGGGCGGGTGCCTGCATGACCAATACCCTTGGCAGGGCCAAGTCCTGGTCTGGCATGGCCTCGTCTGCCTCCCTCTTTGGGTTAGGGCTTGCCATCCCTCCTGTGCGGGTGGACAGGCAGGCACAGCAAGGCAGGGCTCCCTGTTACCGCGGGGAACCAGCTGGCTGGAAGCCGGAGCTTGGGTTGCCTTCAGAAACGACGTCGGGGAGAAAAAAGGGAGCAGTTGTTTTCCTCCTTTTCTAGTCTAGCTCTGCCAGGCTCCCCATCCCCGGGGGGCTGCGAGGGGACTGCGGGAGCCTCCTGGGGCTGCCGGGAGAGATGCGGGACCGGAGCTAGGTGCCACTCCCGGGGCAGCCACGGCATCGTGCACGATTCCTCCTGACACCTCCACAAGAGCGCAGCCAGGACCCTCTGCCCAGCCCGGGAGCGGGAGTGGGGAGCAGCCCCAGACCCTCACGGATCCCTACACCAGCGCCTTCTCCGGCCCGGCCCGACGGGGCCACTGCAGGGCCGAGCCGGGAGGTGGAGGAGGCTGGGAAGGGCTGTCCCTTCCCTGTCCCGGGGGCTAGAGAGGGGCTGTCCCTTCCCTGTCCCGGGGGCTAGAGAGGGNCTTGCCATCCCTCCTGTGCGGGTGGACAGGCAGGCACAGCAAGGCAGGGCTCCCTGTTACCGCGGGGAACCAGCTGGCTGGAAGCCGGAGCTTGGGTTGCCTTCAGAAACGACGTCGGGGAGAAAAAAGGGAGCAGTTGTTTTCCTCCTTTTCTAGTCTAGCTCTGCCAGGCTCCCCATCCCCGGGGGGGCTGCGAGGGGACTGCGGGAGCCTCCTGGGGCTGCCGGGAGAGATGCGGGACCGGAGCTAGGTGCCACTCCCGGGGCAGCCACGGCATCGTGCACGATTCCTCCTGACACCTCCACAAGAGCGCAGTCAGGACCCTCTGCCCAGCCCGGGAGCGGGGAGCAGCCCCAGCCCCTCACGGATCCCTACACCCGCNACGGCCGTCGGAGGGTGGGAGGCGGCTCAAGGCACTTCGCCCACCGACACGCCCCGAGGCAGCCGCAGCCCCAGCGCAGGCTGTCCCTACGGCTCGGGGCTACCCCAAGCGCTTCCCCTCCATACTCCCCGTCCCTTCGGTGCAGGGTGCAGAAGACCCTTCACGGCTGCTGGCCGCCTCGGAAGGTGATACCCCCCAGCCCCCACGGCGCCGCCCGCCCGGTGCCAAGCAAGGGGTAGCGGCCGGAGCAGCTCGGCGGAGCTCGCCCCGGGGGCGCCCACGGGAGACGCTCCCACCCACGCGTGCCCGGGGCGCCCCCGCCCCTTCGCCTGCGCAGCCGCACGCACTTACACACCCGCACATTCACACTCACGCACACTGGCTCAGGCCGACTGGGCTACAGCTCGCCGCTCTTCGCCCGATCCCGCCGGTTCGCCTCCACCATGGCAAACACCGGCTCTGGCTTCTGGCCCTTCGGGGCCGAGGAGGGCTCCGCGGCCGCCGAGAGCCCCGGCACAGGTAGGGGAACGATGCCGAGCAGCCGGGCGGGACTGGCCCCGACGGAGCCGCGGAACCGCCGAGGCAGCCGCTGACCGCTCGCCGGAGACCCCTTTGTGGCAGCTCGGGCGGCGGGACGGGGCGGCGGGGACCGACGGCGGCTCTAGTCTGGCTCGACTGGGTAGGGCTGGGGGGTCCTGGGGAGCAGTGCCGGATGTCGGATGAGGCGCCCCCGGCCCCACGCACCCTCCGCTCCATTTTCTTTTGCAGCCAGAGCCTGGTGCCAGGTCGCTCAGAAGTTCACGGGAGGGATCGGAAACAAACTCTGCGGTAAGGGCTGTCTGCGGCGGGGGAAAGCTCCGCGCCCGCGGAGGGTTGGTGGGCAGCCGCGGGCCCTGCCCCGGGGCGGGGAGGGAGGTGGGCCGGGGGTTGATGCCTCGGTGCTGAGGCCGTTTGTCCGTGTCGCTGTCATCAAGCCCTGCTGTATGGAGATACCGAGAAGCCCGTGGAGACCGGCGCCAGGGCAGCTTCGGGGGCAGCGGAGCCGCGGCCGGCCTGTACCTGCGACAAAAAGCCTTGTGGCTGCCAGAAAGCGGAGGTCAACTACGCCTTTCTGCACTCAACAGGTAACGGCGCTCCCGGGCCACGCTGCACCGACAAAACTAACCAAAAAACCCATAGAGGTTCGGGCAGAAAACTGCCTCTTGGCTGCCGTGCGGAAGGGCTGGCAGCGAGCGGAGGATTCGCGGAGCATCCCGACCAGCTCCCGCTCTCCTGGGCGTCAGGCGTTTCTCAGCCTCGCCAAAAAAAACCCCCAAAACAACAACAAAAAACCCCAAACAAACCTACCAAACAAACAAAAGAAAAAAACGAAAAAAAAAACCCAAACCCAGTAAAGATCCTGGGGGGGGAAGCCGTAAAATCCTGGCGAGCTGGAGCCTGCAGGTTGCTCTTTGTGGAGGAGCACGGCCAGCAGCAACCTTCTCGTTTAAGTGCCCGCCGTGTAATTAATGGTTGAGGGGAGGAGGGATGAAGGGAGGGAGAGCTCTCCTACTGATTTATTTTAGTTCGGGGTATTTTTGCACTTCATCTCTTCTGACCTTGGAGGTAGCATCCGCACAGAGCCCAGATCGCCGCTCCCGTTTGCAGAGCAGAGCAGGATGAGCTGTGCCCTCCTGGTCCTGCCGAGGGAGAGCTGCTGCAGACACCCTGTGCCTTCCCACTTAGGGGGTTCCAGGACAGCTCGGCTCTGCTCGAGCCATCACGCTTCAACAAAAGCTGTCAGTGTGAGCACCGAGAGCGAGCAGCATCGCCTCAGGAAAAGGTGTTGGATTATCAACAAGTTACTTGCATCGGAGGGTCACGATGTAGTTGTTTGATTGCAAGACAGATGGCTGGTTTTTGAGTGCTGCTTGAAGGTTTTTTTTTCCCCAATCTTTACTTTTCCTAAGATTCGTTTTGCCTTTTTGTCTTGTTTCGCCCTTCTCATTGTCTTAAAAATCGGTGTGAAATATACTGTGGGCAAAATTTGCTATTTTAGATAGGATATTAAAACCTAGCTATTATCTTCCTGAATATTCCTTGAAATACCAATTTAAAGCTCTTACAGATTTGCTTATTAAACAAAAACAAATTCACTTTGTGTTGAACATAATGAAAAGATTTCCTCAATGTAAATAGGGGAAAAGTTTGTCCCAAATCTGTGTATGTGGTCGTAAAACAAAGTTAACTTTTCATTCCTCTGTTCCCAGACCTGCTGCCAGCATGCAATGGAGAAATAACAACCATGTCTTTCCTACAAGACGTTGTGGACATTTTACTTCAGTACGTGGCAAAAAGTTTTGACAGGTCAACAAAAGTGATTGATTTCCATTACCCAAATGAGCTGCTCCAGGAATACAACTGGGAACTGGCAGATCAGCCACAGACCTTGGAAGAAATCTTACTGAACTGCAGAACAACTCTGAAGTATGCAATTAAAACAGGTAACAGCCGTGCTCGTTTTCTACCCGCTACAGCCTCACCCATTGACTAGAGAGATCATTTCGTTTTATCTGGAAACGTTAAAAGATTGGAGCATTCTGTCAGTTCCAGGCAATTCCTAGCAGAGACAGCAATCCTTTTCCCAGGTGATGTGGAACTCCAGCAGCTCAGTCTCTGGAGCTCCGGCGCGGCATCGCACACTCTTCCCGAGTTAAAAGCGATGCTTCTGCGCGTCGGGGTCACTAAGCAGCTTCTTTGTGACTTCCCTCCTGCTCTTTTTATCTGTTAGATATGTGCTGGCCCGGGGGAGTCACCCCCTGCTCCCTGCAGACGCCAGGGTGGGGATGCTCCTGCGGGAGGGGCAGCAGGGACCAACCTATCTACCAGCCTAAATCGCAGTCAGCATCCTGGGAGCTCGGAGTGGCCATTTGCTATGTCTCTGCCCTTACCTGCAGGACATAAAAGCAGGAGAATTTGGCAAAACTCCATACGAAGATTGAAGGATTTTTGGTTTTCGAGTTTTGGCTGAAACAATAAAAACAAAGCCCGAATTGGTTTAATAACCTTTTGTTGCTGTTTCTCGCTGGGGAAGGCAGGGATGTGTTGACTTCTGCTTGTCTGGACCCCCTGTTAGTTGTGGGGCTGGCCCAGGTGGGGAGGGGTCCCCCGACCCCCACACAGAGCCACCTTAAATAGACTGGGCGGTGGACAAAAAGCACAGCTACAATTAGGGCTGTGATTGAGGAAATAGTGTGAAGCACAGGATGCTCTTAACGGGAATTTGAGTTAGAAATTGCTTTAAAATACGCGTGTAGCTATTACAGCAAGAGACAAAAGGCTGATTCGTGAATAGCGCTTGAGAGAGAAATAAACGAGGTTTTGTCACCTTTTTTGGGAGCAGAGCAGACTGATGCTGGTAAAGATTGTGCAGCATCTGTGTCATCCTCTTCCTTTTTGTTTAGAGGTTGGAAGTATCCAGCCAAATGTTTGTGATGCCTGAGTCGGGTGCTGCCAAAATGCCTGTAAAATATTGGAATAAATGGTTAGATAAATGATGTTCCCAGGAGCAAAGTCGATCAGTCCAGTGATCCATGGGATATGTCTGAGGAGGGCATAGGAAGCATATTTCCCCAGAATGCTGTGAAAGACAGGATCTGCGAATGTGTGAAATGAAAGAACAGGGTTTCTTGAAGGGATTTTCGTTAATCTTTCTTTGCTATAGCCTCTCTCACATAATGGATCTATTGCATTTTGTGCATCCAAACAAAAATATCCTTTAAAACAAATGTTACCATTTCTCTTCTCGCTTGTAACCAGGTGAGGTTTTCCCTTGCCATTTTTTTGTTTCATGGAATGATGTTTTCAGGGTGCAAGGGCTGGTGCTGGGGGGGTTGTGTGTGAGCAGTGAGGTTTGGATCAGCTCGGATCAGCCCTGGAGGGGCAGAGCTGCCTCACTTGGCTGCTGCTGCTGCTCCTCAGCATCCCGGGACAGCCTCGGGGAGGTCACGGAGCACACGGGATTTACACCCGCAGCTCTTTAGCCATGTGCTTCAGAGTAAAGCGCTTGACTTGCCCTCGGAGGAAGGACAATGCGCAGAGGATGCTGGCAGCGGGCTCTGACCCCACTCCTGCTGCACGAGCCCTTTGGACACGAACCCTCCCGGGCTGAGGAGGAGTCTGGGCTGCCTTTGGCTGCAGGGACCCCGGAGGCTGATTGGGAATTAGATTGTATTGCTTAAATTAGCCTCACAGTTGGATCCCCAAGTCCCAGCTCTGATCCCGTTGGGATTTGAGGAGCGGGATGGCTGATTTTTTTGGCCAAGGGGTGAGTGTGAGATGCTCCCAGGTGTTGCCTGCATGCCACAGCTTGCTGGGGTGTCCTGAGGGAGCCACACATGGCTTTCTGTCCCCTTATCAGCTACCAGCATCCAGCCCCAGGGAGAAATTTGTCTGAGAGATTATAAAAGGCAGCATTTGCAAATGGAGGGAAAGATGGATGCAAAATTTAGTTCCCGTGCAGTGCTCATTGGGGAAATTGAAATACAAACATCTAAAAATGGCTTAGAAACCCCAGGAAGGGTGTGAGGAGCTGATGCTGGTAACAGGCTGTGTGTGTGCTGGTGCTGCTGGCAAGGACAAACCCACTGCCACCAGCCATGCCTTTATCTGTGTCTTTATCCCTGCTGTCCAGCTTTGTCTGGTCCTTCCAGTCAGTTCCCTGTCAAGGCTGAGTGTTCATGCTAGGAGATGTCTGTACTGAAAGCCAAGTGCAGGTAGGAGTGTGTTGGAGAGGAGGGTGTGTAGGGCAAAAGTATGTCCTTGGCAGGGAAACCTCAGCCCTGGCTGTCCCAGTGCCACAACCTTTACCTAGAATCTCCCAGTTTTCTCTGGACTACATGTAATTATGCTGTATGCTGCTAAACTAAGCAGCAAGCAGTCCTCTCCTATTTTCACATCTCCTTTCCTCCCTGTCATTCTTTTTTAGTCACCTCTTTGTTTGGTGACAGCCACAACAAAGGATGTGCATTTCAGGCAGGCAGCACCCAGGTAGTGATTTTTGAGCATCTCTCACAAACTCTGCTTGCCTGGCCACTGGAGCCTGTGTTTTGAGCAAAGCCACCATTTTCCATGGCCATCTAGGCAAGGGAAGAGAGCTCCCTCCCTTAGCAGGGTGTCACATGGATGGACAAAAGGCTTGCCACTGAGGTTGGGATCAGATTGGGGCATTACTTTCTCTGCCATTGTGTGTTAAAGCCAAGAGGGAAGGGTGCTGAGTGAAGGAGGCTGTGTTAGAGGTGTAGGCATTGGGAGCTCACCCAGCAACCCTGCCAGCAGCAGCAGCTCCTGCTCTCTCTGTGTTGATGTCTCCATAGGAGCACGATGCTGCTCCCCACACCTCTCTTGCTCCAGGGTACAGCAGCCCTGACCCTTGTGTGCAGCTGACCCTGTTCCTACAGCAGTTCCCAGAGCAGGAGGTGTTGCTGTGATGCTGCCTTGAAGAAACAAGCAGTGACAACAGGGTTGGCCCTGGGGCTAGGAGCGGGGCTGACGGAGAGCTGCCGAGACGCTGCAGCTGCGAATAGGAATTCTGCTATCCCCCAGCCTTGCACTGTGGATTTATTGCCAAAGCAGGACTGTTTCTTGGCTTCTTCGTGCTTTCCTGTGGAACAGATTCACCTAAAGCTTTCAGCTCCTCATTTTCTGCTGCTTTCTGGCAGAATTTGTGAGCCTACTGGGAGATTAGACCCAAACTGTACATAGCAACCTCTGCCTCCAAATGCTGCCATCAGGGGAGATGCAGCACTCTGCAGGCAGATCCCCCTGGCTTTGGCAGGGTGCATCTGTGCCCCAAACCCACCTACCCCACTCAAGAGCCTGCAGGGCAGGGGCTGCATCCTGTTCCTCGTGCTGGGGGCTGTGGCTGCCAGCACTGAGCAGCGTGGAGCAGGGGAAGGTGGCAGCTCCTGCCTGTGCTGGGGAGGGCTCGGAGCAGAAGTAGCCAGGATGGCAGCAGCGTGAGGCTTGTCTCAGGCTGAGGGTCCAGGGAGCTGGATTTGGCATGTGTGCTCCCCCTCCCCAAGCCCCCAGCCCTTCTCCTCTGCTCTGCTCTGCCTGCAGAGTGTGATTACCCTGCCTTTGTGTGCTGCCTGGTGGGAGCTGGGGAGCAATTCCCGGTGCTGTTCTGCCAGCCGTGTGTCCCTGCCTGATAAGAGGACATCAGAGAGCAAAGATAAGTTTTCTCTTGGTGCTGGCTCTGCATTTCCTCAATCATGTTGCTCTCTCTCTTTTGTTTTCTGTGGTGGCAGTAGCAGTGTGCTGTCTGTGTGTCAGGACAGGGGCTCTCCCAGCAGAGGCTGCCTGCCTGCCTTTGGATCGGATGGCTTTGGAGTAATTGGGAGCCATCCATGATTTGTACCAGCAATTATGCCACTGAACAGGAGCTGGTGGGGAGCAACTAGATAAAACAGAGTTTTACTGGTTCCTGGGTTTACTGGCTCGAGGCATGTTGTTGAGAAAAATCACGAGCAGGATTTGAGAAGACAATCAGGAGCCAATTATATGAAGCAGGTAAATGGCCTCTCAGCAAACTGTGCATCATTCTGCTGGGGCAGCTGTGCTTCTTTTGCACAGGGTTGCTTTAAAACTACAACTGGAAGCAGCCAGCCTGTTGGTAATTGCCCTCTGAGAGGGAAGAAAGGACAAGGACCACCACCTTCCCTGCCATCTCCCTCCAATCAGCAACCATTGAGTTCTCTGCAAAGCAGTCCCCCAAAAGATGTTCTATTTTCTCCTTTCTCCCTGTCTATTCTAATCATTAGCCATTCATCACTGAGGTTATGTGTACTGGCAAGCTCCTCAGATGGTGTCTCGTGCATGCCTTTCAAACCTAGCCAGGCAAAACCACATCCAGTGACAACATGTGACACACGAAGGGGAGCTAACAGCTATTTTTGTGAGGCAGCCATGTGTGTTCAGTTTTCCAAAGCATATTGAGAGGATAATAAGGAATGCTGGGATTCATTATTCTGCCTTCAGTGTAATTATCCTGATTTTTACTGATTTTATTTTGGAATGAGAGAAGAGGAATCCTGCCTTCTCCAAGAGAGATATTTATTGCTGTGTGTTGTGTTTCTTACCTTGACAGCACTCCCTGCTCTATAGAAATCCAGAGGTAAATAGCACTGGATAGTTTCCTTCAGAGTCATCAGCTTTTTGATGCTGTTTTCCATCTTCTGCAGGGCACCCTAGATATTTTAATCAACTTTCAACTGGATTGGACATGGTTGGATTGGCAGCAGATTGGCTGACATCAGCAGCAAATACTAATATGTAAGTAGCAGGGGTTTTTTCCTTAATAATATATAATATAATTGTACATTTCTACTCTGAAATATTAGCTGCTGTAGCTGAACAAAAGAGAATACTTTTTATGTAAGGTTGCTGGAAAACAAGTTGTCTGCTCTTTAAATGGTTGCTGCAGCTCTTTACATGAAGACTTTCAACATTGGCTTGTAGGCTGTTCTCAACAACATTTCCTCATAGTAATATGATGGTTTTGTTACTTCCCCCCCCAAAAAATACACCTAAAAATATATTTTGGCCTTTTGCATGCATAACTACATAAAATGAGAGGTGTGTGGAGTGAGCAGTTGCATTCAGGTAGAGGAGTTTGGTACAGCTCATGCTCACAACAGTCAGAGCCATTGCTTTCTGGCACCAAAAGGTGTAGAATTTCAAGTGTGGGGTGTTTTATTGTTGTTTTTTTTCCATTTGGGGACTAGGAAGCATTTCTGTGCCCTTGCTTAGCTTCAGGCACTGTCCTGGCAGCAGGGGTGAGTGCTGATGTGTGCTTCTAGGTGTGCACACAGCTTTGGAAGGCAAAGGTCTGGCTCTGCCCAGCAGCTCTTGAGCAAAGCCTTGAGCCTGGAAGAGGTGAGCAAGATTTGTTCCACTGAAAAGAGTGGAAATGGAGTGTCAGCACTTCTCCTTCTAAACATTTGCCCTCAAACAGAAGGAAGGTTATCTAAAGCACTGTCACCCAGAACTTCCCCTAGTGCAGACTGTATTGTGGCTCTCATGCAATGTAGTGCTGGGGGGAAAAAAAAGCTGTGTTAGTGTTTGTAGATGAAAGCATTAAATGTGACCATTACTCCATTGCAGGTTCACCTATGAAATTGCTCCAGTGTTTGTGCTGTTGGAGTATGTGACACTAAGGAAAATGAGAGAGATGGTTGGCTGGCCAGGAGGCTGTGGCGATGGGATATTCTCACCTGGTACAGCACATTCCAAGCTTGCTTTCTTCTTCACACTCTGCTCCTCTAGTTAATAAACAGAATGAAATGTGCATGTTGGAGAGGACACTTGCTAAGAACCTCCAGTGGCCTCCTGGACATTAACTATTGCATGCTTATGAATTTCAGGGCTGTGATGATGATGATGAGGGTTTGTTTGATCAAATGGTACTGCCTTCTGAGCAGCTGTAATGGCACATGGGAAACATAATCAGAAGAGGCATTTGCCTTGCAGTTTGGCTTTGCTTCCAGGACATGGAATAGAAAGACTGTTGTATTGACAACAGAGGGAAGAAACACAACATCAGGGCAAGGAGATGGGAACCAAGAGGGAAAGATGGAGCATCCTGTGAAGTGGTTTTGGTGGAGGCAGTCAGATCCTGTCAACAGTACAGTATGTGGTTGGCTATTAAGCTCAATAGGGATACTTAGGTGGCTAGTTAATTCAAATCCTTAAAGGCTCAGAAACCTAGCTCCTTCAGGGCTGTGATTAACTGGAGAGAAATCATTGCCTGACAAACTCTACCTTGTTAAAACTTCTTTTTTTCTTTTTAATCATTCCACTTATTTTCATTTATAGTCTTTGTCATCTCCTATCTTACTCTGGAGTTTCATTGCTAAAAACTTTGGCCTGTCTCACCCAAATGGCAAGAAATTGAAGGGATTGACCTTGGGCAATAGCATCTTGGCTTGTCACAAGAGAACAGACTGAGAGCTGTGGGGAGAGAGCCCTTCTGGAGAGAAAGTTCATGGACTTGATGGTCTTAGAGGTCTGTTCCAACCTGAATGATTCTCTGATTCTGCAGTGGAGAGGGAAGGGAAGTTTGGAGCATGGAGCAAAGAAAGGCCTCACTGATAACAGCCTAGGATGCTTAGCTCTCCAAGGGTAAAGCTGATGCTGTGCAGAAGCTCAGGCAAGGCTCCTGCTCACCTTCTCACATCTGAATGCACATGTGGAACGTGGTGCAGGAGGTTTGTCCTGGCTCCTTCCACAGAGGTGGAGAAAAAGATGAGAGGAATTGACATGACTTCTTGTTGAGTCTGTGTTTGAAAAGCACTGAGAGCAAAAGCTCTGACAGCTTTTCCTGCTAATGCTTAGAGGTCCTGACCAAGATCGTGGTCTCCATCACCCAGGGAGGCATCTAAACACACATCACAAGGCCAGGAGCTAAGCCAAAGTCTTTTGGGAGCTGGATGATGGTTGATTACTGTCCAGTCCTTGGCCTGACTCAGTACAGGTGATCTTCAGTTCCTCACCTTGGAGGTTTGCCCTGCAAAATGCACTCTCTTAAGGCAGCAATACCCAGTGTGCAGGTCCTGCTTCTTTAGGCAATGATTAGAATCATCTCAAAGCTGTCTTCTCCTCTCCAACTGTCACAGCTTCAGCTGAAGACCTTACCTTTACCGAGGAAAGGTTCCCACTCTCTGCATCCTCTGGAGTGAAAGACACAAGTTATCAATACATGCAAAGCATAAAGTCCTGATTAGGTTCTCCAAATCCTGTAGGTGTGTTTTGTTGCCTGCAATTAACGGTGGCTGTAAACACAGCTGCAAAAATTAAAGGCAGAATACAGGCTTATTAATAAGCTTCCCATCAAATGGCTAGGTGAGAAATACCAACAGGAAAGCCTGGTAGAGGAGAAACTTAACATCTCAATCTTTTGACACTGAGCCAATGATTTGGGACAAGATAGGCCAAATTTTTTTCCACTTGGACACATGAGTTCAGTCACCTAAATCCTCAACAGCAGCCATTACATGCCATCTGCATGGTTTGGGGACAAGTACCTGAGCATCTCTTCTTACCCTTGCCATCATCTTGTCATTTGTGAAAAGAGGTGTAGCAATGTGTTCAGACCTCTCCAGGGAGTTGAAAGGAGAAGGAAAAGGTCTGATGTGTGCTGACCCCCATGCTAGCAATGTCATCCCTCTGAGCCTTTTTGCCTTGGACTCACAGGAGGGCAGGGAAAGCCCTGAGCAAGGGCAGTGTCACTGCAAGAGCAGGGCTAGGACACTGATTAGAAATGATGGACACAGTTTCTGTGGGCTATAGAACAGTATATATATATATATATAACTATATATAGATATAGCTCCACTGGGATGAACACACCTTACAAAAGCCAAAACAGCATTCATTCTGCCAGCACATCTACCCTGCTGGTGTAACATCACTGCTTCCAGCAGAGCTACCTTGATCTGCTTAAAGGATGAGTTTTACCTTCTTTCACATTGACTATCCAAGCATTGAGTGTCTCCCCTGGGCTAGTTGCAGCAGCTGCCACGTGTTGAAGGGAGAGGGGTGGATGCATGTGCAGGGCAGAGTCATCTTCTGCAAGTGCATCTATGGGTGCAAGTTGGGTTAGTTGAACTCTAGCTCAGCTGCACTCGGACCTGTTTCATTTCAAAGCCTAAACCCATGATCAGTATACACCTTTGCTTTCTAGTTGTGCTAAAACATCAATAGATAATCAATCTGTGTGTGTATATATATATATATATATATCCAGTATATATACGTATATATCCAGTATATATACAGGCTAACAGGTTTCCTCTAGCCATCCCTCTGTATGTACAAATACCCAGGCTCTGCCTTAGGTTCTGCATTATATTCCCATAGTGCTCATGCAGTATTAATCTAGAAGCAAACATTGTTCCAGTGTAGACACAGAGGCTCTGGTTGGAAGGGAAAAAAGAGCTCCCCAATGAGAAACCAAGTGCATTGAGAGCTGAAACATGAGAGCAGGAGACTGCAGAGCTGTCACCTGCAGTGGGTCAAACAGTCAGCTTGAAATGGCTGTTCTAAGTCAATGTATGCCAGGGATTTTTAGGCTAGTGTTAGGGACATCTAACCTTTTCCTCTGCTCCCATCAGAGGACAAATAATAAGATGCTAGAATGATCCTTTTTTTCCTTTCTCTCCCCACTCCAGCTCTCCAGAAGATGATAGGCTCTGTGGAGATCTCCTCACCCTGATTTGGGAGGAGAGAACCCAGATTGGGTTGCAGCTGGAAGCTGCCTGGGGCTGGCATCTGCCTGGGAGGTGGAGCAGAGTGGGGACTCGGTGTTGATGGCAAATGGAGAGAGGAGACTGGGCACTGGAGCAAAAAGGAGAGCAAAAATGAGGAGGATTATTATTAGATGCTCATTTATTAGCAGGAGAGCTTTTTGTGTCACTTATTGGGGAGGAGCAGCTCCTGTTATGACACAAGCCAGCTGGGAGAAGCATCAGCAAGAGGAAGCATTGCTTCTGCCATCAACATTATATAATATATATATATATTATATCTATTATATATATCTAATGTAGATAATATAAATTTTATAAATACATGATATATATCTCTATTAACATTATTATATATAATATATATATTTATATATATAATGTGTATATTATATCTATTATANTTTATATATTTCTATCTATAAAATATATAATACAAATTATATTTATTTCTATCTATAATGTATATAATACAAATTATATATACACACAATACATATCTATATTAACATTATTGTATATAATATATATATTATATATATATAAAAGGTATCTAATCTAAATTCTCTATATACACCATATATATCTCTCTATTACCCTTCGAGTTAGGAAGAGCCTAGGCAGAGTTGTCATTTGTTGTGCAATGCTGTGCCAATGCCTAGAAGCAATAACAGTGTATTACTGTGGACTCCAGGTGGTGCCATATCTAACATGTATGCTATGTTGATTGCACGTTTCAAGATGTTCCCAGAAGTGAAAGAAAAAGGAATGGCAGCTATTCCCAGACTGGTTGCCTTCACCTCAGAACATGTATGTGTTTCTGCTTTGCTCTTTTATTTTTTTTCCTCTCTGTTTGTCTGAATTTCTGATGAAGCAAAGAGCTGAGTGGGAATTGGTAGCAAATTGTTGTCATTTCTGTTATCCCTTCCCAAGCACTCAGAGAGAGAGCCACGAGGCTGGGAAGAGACTTCAGTATCATCCTTGTAGAGAGGTTTGTGGATTTTAGGACACCTAAAAAGCCCTCTTGTTAGATTTTTTTTCTCTGCCTGATCTTACATCCCAAACTAATGGTACTGTAGTATATATGAAGAATTTCTGGGCTTTGAAGTTTAATAATCAGTAATTCATTTCTTTTGGACAAGGTTGTTATGGAGTTATGTACAAAAGCAGAGTTTGACAGAAAAGTAGTTCATGAGCATAACCACCAGGATTCAGATGAGAATTCTAAAGCAGCACTGTCCTGTGAGCTGGAGAAAATTAGGCTGACTTGGACATAACTTCCATATTTCCTTCTATACATAGAGATTAACTAATAGCCCAGTTCCTCTTTTAAACTGCAGGAGCTCTGTTTATTCATGGGAGTTAGTACCAACTTCCACTGGCATGAGCTCACAATTAGGCTTCCTTCTTTAATTTCTCTCAGTATCTTATTTGGCCAAGGAGCACACCACAAACTAGATGAATTCTCTAGGGGAGATTTGTTTTCTGCCAGTAAATCAAATTGATAGCAAGGCCAAGCACTAGAAGCTGCAGGTAAGCATCAAGGATAAGATTTGGGTCCAGCATCAACCACAATGGAGTTAATACTCCAGGAGTAAATCCAAGTTAGAGTGATTGCTGTTTCTCTAACTGACTCTAGTGACCTGATAGGAAGCTACAAATTACAGTGATGGGTTACCATAAAAGGCTATAAATAGAGTGGTTACCTGTGTGGGACTACTTGCTGGAGGACTTGCAAGAGTGTGGTGGTTTCTATCAAAGGAGAGACTTAATAATATTAATGAATAATTATAACTGTGTTTTTTTCAGAGTCACTTTTCTGTGAAGAAAGGAGCTGCAGCCTTGGGTATTGGTACAGATAGTGTGGTTTTGATTAGATGTGATGAAAGGTAAGTCAAGATGCCACATAGAGCTCTTCTTGTCAGTGAGTAGAAGAGGATCATCAGGTGCTCAGCTCAGAGAGAGGATAGAGATGCACCCAGCAGCTGCTAGAATCCAGCCTAGTGCTATCATCTTCAGCGTCTTACACTGATTTACCCCACCTGAGGAACTGGCTCTGACACTAGCTTCTTTAGGAGCCAGTTTGGGCAGCTCAGAAGTCTTTAAAGTTCCTTTCCTCAGGGATTTCTGCTACTTCTTTTTCTTGCAATCCTTTTTCTTTCATTCCCCAAATAATCAAACTAACAATCAGTCATTACCCACTCTGCTAGAAAAGCAGGGAGAAGCTTCACACAGGGGGTTTAGAACCATTCAAATGAACTGAAGTGGACCTTCTGCAGAAGTAAAATACTGAGGAGCATTTGTTGATGTCATTCTGTCCCTTCATGCCATCTTCCCAACTGCACTGTGCTTCCCACAGTGGATGGGGACATCCTTGGGATGGGATGTGGAGAGAAGGCTCTTGGCAGAAGCCAAGGAGGAGGATGGTCCATGGAAAGGAGCAGCACAGCAGGCACCTAACCTCCCAAACCAGTGATGGATAACTTCTGCTTGGACTCACCCATCTACAAGGGTTTGATTCTCTGGGAAAACTCACTTGGAGAGGGAGCAAAGGTGTATGAACAAAATCAGCATGTTCTGGTGAAGGTTTTTCAGCTTCAGGGGAGGAAAAGAAAGCTTTCTACTTGACCCAAATGAATAGAACAATCCCTATTGATTCTGCTGAGAATCTTCTCAATGGGAAATGCTCTTCCTCTGAGTCCCAAATGTCACAGTTACAAGGTGTTGAATTTATGGATCTAGGATGAATGGAAAGGCTTTCCTGCTAGCAAAATGCTCTGCTCACTCCTCCAAAGAAGAGCACCAACTAAGCTGTTCCCAGCACTAATCACACTGCCTGCATGGTGACTTAGGGACTTACTACCTCTTCATTACCAAAAGGCTGAACACACCTTGAAGAGGAATTAATGGCAACACCAACACAACCAGCACACAGCAGAAGAAACCTCCCCTTGTTTCTCTTCCCTGAAGGCAGAGGTGGATCAATGAAGTCCTGTCTTCCTTTTCTTCTTGAGCAACTCCAGTGTGATGCTTCCTCTGCCCACCCTGAAGGAAGCAGCAGGATTACTCCCTGTCTCACCAAAGCCCAGGAGATGCCACCAGGTCTTTTGCACAGGACATGGGCTGGTGTGATGGAGACAACCCCTCTGGGAAAACAGAGTCATAGAATTGTTCAGGTTGGAAAAGACCTTTAAGATCAGCAAGTCCAACCATTAACCCAGCACGGCCAAGTCCACATGGACCTGGGGGAGAGTGAAGGAGCATCATGAGATCTTTCTCCTGCTTCCAGCATGAGCAAGCATCCTTGCTGCTGGCTCTTCATCCCCATTCTGACCCATAGTTTCCCTGAATCTACTGTTTTGAGCTGTAGGAAATGTTCTGTTTTTATAGCAACAGGAGATGAGTCGTTAGTGAGAGAAAAAATGTGAAAAGGTCTTAATAAATAAATTAATGAGCAACATTCAAGGCCAGTGACAACATCACTCCTGTCACTGTCTCCTTTAAGATAGTCTTGCTTGTGGCTAAAGCAGAGAAAGCCTTAACCTCAATTTTCATTATCAGCACTGGTTTACCTTGCGCTTAATTACCGCAGCGTTTAACGTCCTGCTTTGCAGCCACTGCTCAGCTTCTTGGGCTGGAAGTTAGCTTAATGAAAACAGAAGTTTTATATCAACCTGCACCTCAGGAAGTTTTTCATCATCCTCATATCATCATTGGTGATTCAGAACTTAAATCAGTCCAACAGTTTAATTCCCTAGGCAGCCTCATCTCCTCGGATGGTAAGATTGACAGAGAGATAGACAATAGGCTAGCAAAGGCATAGAGTGCTTTGGGAAACTCTATCCAAGAGTCTGGTGAAATAAACCNGTCTGTCCCAAATTGGCCTTTGCAGCCAGCAGTGCTTGGAAAAAGTGCTTGGGAAGAGCGTGGATGGAGCCCTCCCTGGAGCTGTGTTCCCGAAGCCTGGCCATGAATTACTAGCTCCTAAATTACCCTTCAAGCCTTACAGCACTGAGTCTG
>VWZO01008817.1:2516-22081 GCA_013396975.1 Bucco capensis | reverse complement strand
GAGGCCTCACCAAAGCTGAGTAAAGGGGCATGATCACCTCCCTGCTCCTGCTGACAATACTGTTCTGATACAGGCCAGGATGCCATTGGCCTTTTTGGCCACCTGTGCACACTGCTGGCTCATGTTCATCCGGCTGTCAATCAACACCCCCAGGTCCTTCTCTGCCTGGCAGCTCTCCAGCCACTCCTCCCCAAGCCTGTATTGCTGCTGGTGGTTGTTATGGCTGAGGTGTAGCACCTGGCATTTGGCCTTATTGAATTTCATGGCACTGGCCTTGGCCCAGTGATCCAGCCTATCCAGATCCCTCTGTAAAGCCTCCCTACCCTCAAGCAGATCAACACTGCCACCCAGCTTGGTGTCATCTGCAAACTTGCTAAGGCTGCACTCTATCCCCTGGTCCAAATCATTAATGAAGATGTTAAACAGGAGTGGCCCCAGTACTGAGCCTTGTGGGACCCCACTCATGACTGGCTGCCAACTGGATTGAACTCCATTGACCACAACTCTTTGGACTTGGCCATCTATCCAGTTTTTAACCCAGCTCAAGTCTGTGGCCATGTTGTTCTTCTGCATTTCCTTCTGACTAGACATTAATAGTATCAGTATGCCACCTAAAATTCCTTGTAATCCAAGATAATAGCAAAAAGCAGCATTCTGCTGAACGCATAAATGTAACTGAGATATGAGAATGAGTCTTTTTGAAAATGTCTATGGATATTTACAATTTATGATGTTTCACGTTCTATGACTTGCAGGTTTAGAGTCTTATGTAAGGTCAAAAAAATAGGACAGTTTTTTTATTTTCTGGAGCAGAACAAGGTAAAGTCAACTGTTCAAGTCAAAAACCACTTAGGAAGCTAGGAGAATACTTAATGTATAAACAGGCAAACAGCAGGAATACCAGTAAGGCACCTGAACACCTTGCACCTTATGTATAGCCAGTAAGAAAATTCTTGATACCTCAAGAGGAGGGCTTCTTTGTATCAGGTGCACAGCAAGTCATCTCCCTCTCTCTTTTTGAGATGAAAGATAACTGCATTTCTTGATTGCTGATAAAGGAACGACAGTTGGAAAAAATACATGGATTTGCTTTATGGACCATCTGTTACTATAAATATGCAAGGACATGTGTTTGATGACACAGCGTGTGCGGACATGTGAGTCTGTGAATGCGGGCATGCTTGCGAACCAGGAGAGGGCTGGTGTGCATGTTTCGCTAGCAAACTTCCAATCTCCACTTCTTGATAGGGCCATTTGTATTCTTGTCCACCCAAGTTCTTCCTGAATTTATATGTAGTGCCAGTAATGACAATGTTTTTTTCCTATTTTTAGTGCCATCTTGGGAACGTGTGCACAGTCCCATTACTGCAACAGTGGCAAGCAGATCAAGGGGATCCCTGTACCTCAGAGGCCACCAGGTGTAAGTTCCCTTCATAAACACTATGATTACACCACTGGAATCACTCTGCAACTCAAGACACTCACAAAATACTGTAGAGCCTTGCACTACACCATAGTTCTTCCAGAGGCTAGAGAACACCCACTTATCTTCAAGCCTTCTTTCTTCTCCCATTCCCTGCCTTCATACTAACTCATCTTTTGCCAGACACATTTTAAAAGATGGAATGGCAAGAGTAACCTAGCTTCAAAATCATGCGTGGATGAAGCAAAAAGTTTCCAGTTGAAGTTTACAGCAAAATATCTGGAAAATCAGTAGCCAGGAAGCAAAATATGTGAACATAAAAGTTCAGCAAATTTTATAAAGCCCTAGTTTGATGCTTTGAAAAGCTACTAGATTTAATAAGCTTGCATTTTTCCCCCCTAACAAAACTTTCGTTACATGACAGTTAAGACCAAAATAAGACTTCATATAGACCTCAAGATCAGAGAAATATTAGTTTTTTAAAACCAATATGCAACTGTTTCTGTAAATTTTTTTCTCCTTAAAGTGTGCTAAAATGCTCAGGGGCAGCAGAATGGGCAAATGCCTCTTCTAGACCTGATGATGATGTACAATTGTCTGTACTACTGGTAAACAAACTCTAGCAGTATCTTTCCATACAGCCACACCATTAGGACTCTCACCTCATGAGAACTTCATGATTACAGTGACTATAGCATGTTTTCCAGATCATTAAAGATAAGCCATTCACACAAGTATTCACAATATTCCTACACATCAACTTGAGCAACTAAAGAAACAACTGTATGACAGATCATTAAGAAGTAAAAAAGATACACAAGAAAATCCACACATTTCAAGCACTATTTGCACTGGAATCTCTATTTATCATAATTTATTTTATCATGAATGATAGTATTTTCAAGGTATGTATGTTAAGGGTGTCAGGCAACAGCAACAGTTACCTTGGTTGAAAAAGGCTAGATGTTATTTTGTATTAATAAACTTAGTAACAGCATCTTGGGATTTCATGTGCCCTGACTTCCTGTCATAAGTAAAAGACAATAAGAGCAGGAAAGAAAGAAACCTCAAATTGTGCACTTACTTATTCAATGTGAGATCAAGGATGAATTTGGAGCCAAAGGCCTCAATCTGGAAACTTGCCTGGGCCAGATGTACAGCCTGTAAATATGAACACACAGGAGTACTATACAGTTTTGCAGAATATTTGAAGATAACAAAAGAATCACCAAGCTTTATATGCAACAGATATGTGAGACACATTTGTGAAAAACAGAGTTATGGAAAACATGTTTATTTTCATTAAAAACTTTGTCCTTGTACAATTTATGATTCAAAAGGATTTGCCTTTCTTCAGGGTAAAGGAAGAGACAGAAGTAAATGGTACCTGAAAAGTATGCTTTCAAATATACACCTATTCCTCACAAAAACAAAAGAAAAGAAGGAGGAAGGAAGAAGATCCACAGAAATGTCTATATTCTGCCATAACCAGGTGGCCATGCAACAAAAGCATAAGTAATGTAGTATACTTTTCTTTTAATTACGTTACCGCATTTACTTCATACCTTTAAAAGGTCTGAAATAACTAAAGCATTTCTAATACACACCTTCAAATATGAAAATCATTGCAAAGCTTCATAATTAAAGGCTTTGTACTTGGCGTTGTAGCCAAACCACTGTACAGAAGAAGACTGATGCTGCTCAATGTACAACAACAACAAAAAAACAGTAGCATGTCAGATATACAAAACGAGGTAAGAGATGATCCAAGAATTTCCTATTTCTTCTTGTGAAGACATTGTTCCAGCAGGCTGGAAGAGATTAGATCTGAATTTCATAGAACCTCTTCCCTGGTAATGTTCTAATCAAATCATGTTTACTTATACACTAATTTGATACAGTATTAATAACTACACAGAATTTGAATACTATGATTAAGCCCTTTATTAAACATGACAATGAATCTTCAGGTATATCACAAAAACTGTATAAAGTTCTAGGTAGTTTATTTCAAATAATAGGAAGGTTAGCTTTTACAGCCAACAGGGCCTACAAATTTTTTCCTTTGGAAATTTTTCCACAAAGGATAACTTTTTTAATGTCCCTCTTCCATTCTTGCACTACAGAGCGCAGTGTATCCTCCCCAAGATAGAGCTCCATACATTCCAGGTGATCTCTTACATAAAAGGACCACTCCACCACCTTGCCTTTCTGGCCTGTCTTTCCTAAAAGGTGTGTAGCCATTCATGACAATATTCCAGTCCTATGAGCTATACCACCATGTCTCTGTTTCTGTGACACTGTCAGGGCTTCGTGACTGCACACAGATCTCCAAACCTTCTTGCTTGTTCTCCATACTATGCACAGTGGTATACAAGCACTTCAGAAACGGATCTGAGCACATCCATTTCCCAGAAGTGCCTTAAGAGGATCATAGCATCTTAGAAAGATTAGAGTTGGAAGGGACCTTGAAAAGTCATCTAGTCCAAATCCCCTGCTGCAAGTAGGGACACCAATAACTAGATCAGGTTGCTCAAAGCCCTGTCCAACCTGACCATGAATGGTTTCCAGGGATGGGGCATCCACCACCTCTCAGCGCAATCTCTTCCAGCGCTTCGCCACCTTCATTATTAACATTTTCCTCCTTATATCCTCTCTAAATCTCCTCTCCTTTAGTTTAAAGCCATTACCCCTTTGTCCTGTCACAACAGGCCTTGCTAAAAAGGCTGTCTCCACCTTTCTTATAAGCTCCCTTTAAATGCTGATACACTGCAATAAAGTCTCCCTGAAGCCTTCTCTTCTCCAGGCTAAATACCCCCAGCTCTCTCAACCTTTCCTCATAGCAGAAGTGTTCCAACCCTTTAATCATTTTTGTGGCACTCATCTGAACCCCCTCCAACGGGTCTGTGTCCTCCTTATGCTGAGGACTTCAGAGCTGGACACAGTACTCCAGGTGGAGTCTCACCAAAGCAGAGCAGAGGGACAGAATAACCTCCCTCAATCTGCTAGTTGTGCTGCTTTTGATGAAGCCCAGGATTTGGTTAGCCTTCTGGGCTGCAAGTGCACACTGTCAGCTCATGTCAAGCTCTTCATCCACCAGTACCCCCAGGTCCCTCTCCACACAGCTACTCTCAGTCATCATCTCCCAACCTGTATTTTATCAAGGATTGTCCTGATCCAGGTGCAGGACCTTGCATTTGGCATTGCTGAACCTCATGAGGTTCACAAAGCCCCCCTTGTCAAGCCTGTTCAGGTCCTTCTGGATGACATCCTGTCCCTCAGGCAGTTCAATTGCACCCCTCAGCTTGGTGTCATCTGCAAACTTGCTGAGGGTACACTGAATCCCACTGTCAATGTAATTGATTAAAATATTGAACAGCACTGGTGCCAGCATGGAACCCTGAGGGACACCACTTGTCACTGATCTCCATCTGGACATCAAGCCACTGACCACTATCCTCTTTATTCAACCATTCAACTAATTCTTTATCTGCTGAACACTCCACCCATAAAATCCACATCTCTCCAACTTAGAGAGAAGGATCTTTTGGGGAACTGTGTCAAAGGCTTTACACAAGTCCAGATAGATGACATCTGTAGCCCTTCCCTTGTCCGCTGATCTAGTCACTCCACCATAGAAGGCCACTAGGTTGGTCAGGCAGGACTTGCCCTTGGTAAATCCATACTGGCTGTCTCGAATCAACTTCCTGTCCTCTATAGGCCTTAGCCTCCATCTTCAAGAAGGATGTGTTCCGTGATATTCCCAGGCACAGAGGTGAGGCTGTCAGGTCAGTAGTTCCCACGGTCCTCCTTGCTAATGGGTGCAATGTTTCCCTTTTTCCAGTCATGACAGATTCCACCTGACTGCCAGGACTTTTCAAATATAGACAGTGGTTTGCCAACTACATCAGCCAATTCCTTCAGGACTCTGAGATGCACATCATCTCAGATGGGATGGTGCGAGATTATACTACTAAGACTAGGGAAGAAGGGGCCTCCTTACCTGATGCTCCTATTCACTGCCTCTCCAGTACTGCTACTGTGTTGGGCTTCCTACAGAGAGATGGCCTCAAACTACAGTTAGGTTTCTTCTGGGAGGGCAGCGACCACTACTTGAGCTTGCCAGGTGACTTTGCACTTCCTGTATGACTGCCACACAAACTGCACCACCATGCCCTGGTCAGTTGTGCTACTGGAGAGCGGCTTTTGTATATGCAGGGGTTTGGCCACTTTGACTCCTAGCCCTGCCCTCACTGAATCAGAGTTGCTGCTTGACAGGGCTCAGTGCCTTCCTCTCTAGGGGTGGCCTGTGGCACACTCTCTCTTCCTGTGGTTTTTCCTTCTGTTTTGTTGCTTTTGGAAAGGCCCTGTGGTGTGATCCTCCACTCCAGAGCATGCCTGCTGGAGCCATGCACTTCAGGAACTTTCCAAGGTTACTTTGACACACTTGAGCCTCTTAAGTGTGAGGCTTGAACCACTCTTGCATCTCAAGCCTTGAAGACTGTTCTTCGAAAGAATGGTTGCTGGTATGTGAATAAAGGCTCATGCCTACCTCTAAAAGTAATTCTACTGTTGCTCTTGTAAACCCTATGGGCCAGACTCCACCATTCTCTCCCAACATAATACTTAAATATCTGTCTGTAGTGACACTGGCCTCTAAAAATCATATCCCTCTCGAGAGTTTGTTCATAAGACTCTATGAAGTACTACATCCGTACCTTGGACCATTTTTCTGCAGTATTCAGCTTCCCACAAATGCTAGAAAACCTATAAACTTCATTTCTTTGTTTCAGAACAAGGCCTAACAAGTGCAAGTGTAGTGCTACCTAACACTGAGGAACTGAAATCTTCTCTAGGTTATCATTTGAAACTCATTAAAGAACCCAGAAATACATTTTTTAAAAAGTATTTAAAACATTTTAGAAATATCATGGGCTACATTTCAGCTAGTACACCAAGATGTAGATCTACTTGAGGAGAAGATGGCATAAGGAAGATGGCCTTCTACTCCCAGAAACCAGAGACGACAGGAAAACAAATTTCTCTGCTGTTAGTCAGCAACTACAGAAGACAGAGTCCAGGTAAGCCTTTTGGAAAAAAAAAAAAAAAAAAGAGGGGGGGTGTGAAATAAAATGCAAAGCCAGCTGAAATACTACAAAGAGTGTCCATTAGTCTTAAACTCATACACATGATCCATAGGAAGTTCATTCCGTGTTTTGATTGGTTTTCATTACACAATGATTTGAAGTGAAGACCTGGTCTAAGATAAACATGGGGAGTCAATAATTAATGAGTAAGATTTTTATCTGGATTTTAGTAAGAATTCACATGATGCCACCTCTTGAGAGATAATTAAACATGATCTTTCATCTTACACAAAACAAGCCTGCTTTCTCTTCAATACTCCCTCCTTTTCAACAGCTTTGGTTGATATAGTTGTTTTCCTTTCATCTTACAGATGCTTTCCCTCCCAACTTTCCTGTGCCACATACCAAAGTTGCATAAAGGACTGAGATAGCCTTTAAAGCATGGCAATATAGCAGGTAAAATAAAATTCAGGCTTGCAGGAATATTTTCTTTATTTAAATGACAAACAACTGCACATAGTGTTTTCACCCCAAGAAAAATAGCCCAAAATGAATATAATTTTTGGGGGGGAAGGGCAGGAGGTGGAATTGTCTTCATAGTCAAACCTACTATCACAGTTCCAGTTGTAGGGTCTGCAAAATAGTTTCCTTAACACTCCCATTCCCCCCCCCAGATTACACTAACATCTTAGAATTATGCATGAAGACATTGCTTCTTTGCAGCTTCTGAGAACTTACAATTCAGTGATCTACAAACAGTTTAAAACTGCCAGCAGATACACTCTTCCTTCGTAGGCACCTAGTTCAAGCTATTTCCCACTTCAAGTTTGGTAAGGTTGCCCTGAGTTGTGTTTCTCCAGCAATGTTATTACTTTGAGATCACATCTTGCAAGATTTTTCCCTCTGCTGGCACCATAAAGACTTGTTCCTAGCCTTCTGTGACAAGTTGTCCCCCATGCAGTTTTCCCACTAGGTCCTAGTAATCTTATATATGCAGTGTGTGAAAATGAATCAAAGCAGTCATCTGGTTCAATAAACAGATTTCTAGCTCATTCAAAACACTATCTCCATCTGCAGAAGTTTAGAGAAAGACAGAGCCACGTAATACAGATGGCTCTGACCTTTTCAGCAAGTTTGAAGATTCTTGGGTGCTGCTTCAGCGTGTTTTTATAAAGAGATGCTCATTTTTGAGCATTTCACACTAAAAATAACTTCAGAAGAACTCAGAACAAGATAGCCTTAATTTGACCATGAGGAAACAGGTATACAGATTTCAGAGTCTTCAAGTGCCCACTGTGGAGATAGATGACTTAAGTCAACACTGTGCTGAACATTCCTTTCCCCCCACCCCAAAAGTGAGAAAAGGCTTATTAGAAGAATTAGACAGAATGAGAGAGGTTCCAGCAATAGTTTAGATCACGTACATCCCCTCATTATGATAGTGTTCCACCAAAGTCAAAAGGGGATAAAGAAGATCAGTGCTAAGAAAGCAATTTATTATTTAAATTTTTGGTTCTCTGGTACACTGTTTTCTCCTTCAGCTCTTCATTTCTACACACATTTTGTGAAGACAGTTACATGCCCTTACTTTTAGGTAGAGACTCTAAAATATATTTTAAATCATTTTACATATTTACATTTCTCTAGCTTTACCTATTTCTTCCCACATGCAATTTGCTCTGCTCTTCCTCCATCCTTATAGTGACTCAGCATTTCTGAGATATTCAGTCCTAATCCCAAAAACTATCCATATGGCTTACTTTTTTATGGCCACTATAATGAAGTTCCACAAAACAGTCTACTAAATAACATCCACAGTTAGGGAGTATATCTACATCAAATGCCTATAAATGGTGTACAAAAGCTGACAAGAAAATACAGTTTAAAGGATGGATGGCTCCAAGAACAGTATAAAAAAGAAGTGTATTTTTCCTCCTCAACTGTCTGCTGTATATGCACATAAGGTCATCATATTTGCCTTTATTTTTTTTTCATATGCTAAAAATCAATCCTAAATATGCATTTCTTTCTTTACCTAACTATAAACGTATTTTGACTATTTCTTTTTATTACCAATGCTGGAGACAGCAAAATCTCTGAAGTAGGATTTATTACAATATAGCATTTGTTTTAATTCTGGGAAAGGATGAAAGCAAGTGCTAAAAAATTTCCCCTCTCCTCCCCCCAAAATCAACCCCCCTGTGTATCTTCCACAATCTAATTGCACTCTGTTTTCTTTATTGGTTTGCTCAGAGACAATTATTCTGAATGTTAAATAGAACAAAAGAACCAAATTATTAGTTATTGTATTATTGGTAAAATGGAAGGGCAAAGAAAGGACTTTATGCAAGGAAAGACATAACATGCAAGTTCAGGAAGGGGGGAAGCCCTCTATGCTGCTTTGGAAGCAAGACATGAAAAAATTAACCGAGACAAGGCATATAATCAACTCTTTCCTCAGTTATATGGATCAAAGCAATGTAAGTTTCATGTCAAAAGAATGAAGCCAATCTAATGTCACTTTCCATGAAGTCCCAAGCTTAATGAACTCTTCTGCAGGAAACACTGCAGTGTTAGCATTCCCTATGCTTAAAAGGGACACAGTGAATAGAAAGGAGATCCACTTTACATAATACTCAGCAGCAAGCAAACCCAAGGAAGTCAATACCAATTCTGTCAGCAATGATTTCTGCAGAGCTTTACCCCAAGGTAGGGCATAGGAAGGATAGGCAACGGCAGCAATGTTCTTGTGGGCAGTGCTGGGTAAGT
The DNA here is from genome assembly GCA_013396975.1 of Bucco capensis. Lineage (NCBI taxonomy): Eukaryota > Metazoa > Chordata > Aves > Piciformes > Bucconidae > Bucco > Bucco capensis. The sequence continues at coordinate 12,802 of VWZO01008817.1, read as the reverse complement.
AAAGGGATTGGGAGACATTCTCTTCTGTGGATTCCCAAGAAAAAAAATTCATGCAAAAACACAGAGGAAGCACTGTTCCCAAAGGCAGGTGTGCAAGCACTTGCCAATCCCTCTCTTCCCACACTCCATAGAGGGGAACAGAAAGTCCCTAGTGTTTATTTAAGAGTGGTCTCACTTTAAAGGGACATTAGTTCCGAATATAGTATTCTCTTAAGTAGCTCCAGTTTTCAACAACTGAAAGTTTTTCTGTGCCATTTGTAACATTTTGGTGTATTTAGATACATCCAAAGGCACACACCAGTATCCAAGTTCAATAAGCTAGGAAGCAAACTTTCTTCCCATTAAATATCAAGACTATACAATTACCTCATCTTTTTTTCAAAGATTATAAAGCATCTCCATATAAAATCCACATCTGAAATGGCACATAATCAATATCAACAAAAGCACATATAATGCACAATAAACTCATGTTCTGAAATTTCCAAAGAAATGCAATTCAGTTGGTAGGAGCGCCATTACAGCTAAGTCCTTCAGTTATATCATACACACTGATCTGCTTTGCTGTCTCTCTTCTCCACGAAGAAAATCTTTCTCTATACAAGCCACCTTTACCTTGACTTTACCTTTTTAACTTATGGGAAAAAATTATTTTTCTTAAATAAAAATTTGTAAAAATAGAATGGAATCATTTTAAAAGGTGCCTCCTAAGTGATATAGTTTAGAGATTTACTTCTTTACCAAGTTCTTTCACAAAACCAAAGTTTATTCAAACTCATGGAATTTCAGAAAAAACAATTTACTACCTGTATCCATATAAAATAATACTAGATCTTTTCATTAAAAATGAAAAAGTATATATTATTTGATAAAAAATGACAAAACACTTTACAGTAGTCCTAACTAGTCATACACTGGGCAGAAACCAATACTGCATTTATTAGTGCATGATACACCCAAAGCCAAGTAACTCATGTTTTAAGTTCAGGATTCCAAAGAAACTTCCTATGCAGACATTTCTACAATCTAGAGCTACTTTGGAGTAAGCAGTTTGTTGATGACATTATACCATAAATCAAAACACTGGAATATATGCTGAATAGACAAGTCAAGTTTGCATAATTCCCATTTGTTTTATCTACAGTTTGGCTTCTGAACCATCCCGAAATTCAAAATAATCATTTTTAAACTAACACAAGGGAAATTACATTCTTGTTTAATTACATGTCCTCCTTTAATTGCCAAAATTGATAGTAAGGACCACCATTAAGTCTCAAAAGATGGACAGATTAAAACACTGAAACAGTTCCACATCACATATTACTATTTTGAAAATTCCGGAGATGAGTCTCTTTTTACCCTACCTTGTCGTGTTTCTGCTGGTGCCTTGCCCTAGTATCCAGGATATGGTAAGGAGTTTCAGAGTCTCTGTTGATGTAATAAATTAATCTTGAAGGCAGTGTGATTTCTTTCTGGATTGCATCGTTGTAGCTGTTATTTTTACTGTTACTGCTTTTATTCTGTTGAAATGTATTCTCTTCATCTGCCAGTACTCCCTCTACAGCACCCGCCGTTTCATTCCAATACAGGTCTGCGAAAGAAAGACATGCCAACCATAAATTAGATGACAGAATGTGTTTCCTTCCATAAAAATCTATATATTTAGCTTGCCATATTCTAATACTGTATTAACCACTCAAGCAAACAAAAAGCTTACTCATTGAGCTAGATTTGATTAATTTTCCACATAAAATGATTTTAGAAATAACATAATTTATTTAAATGCACATACATTTTCATATGCAGTCACGGATTATAAATATTTTAATGCCTCTCAACCTCCAAGAGGAAAGAACTCCACCTAAATGGATATGCAGTCACCCCGTACACTCTCTTGGATAGGTAAGCTCTCTCTGAAAGACACACACACACACACAAAATCTGCAAAAGGTTAAGAACACTCCTCATGTTCCCAAGACAAACTGAATTCAGAGGAAGTTTTCCACCCCTCTCTTTTAACTTTGACAAGAGTCCTTTTCTTCAGTGGCAGCTTTTCAGATGAAATCCTCTAACTTTCCTCATTAAAATTTCAAGATACAGTCAATCACCAAGCAATGTAACAATAACAGTAACAATATGATGCACAATCCGACTATATTCAGTATTCCATGTCATCTATATGCAATCAAAAGCAAACAGAAAGCACACACAAAAATCCAACCCCAAACACACAAACTAGATACCCAGTCAGATCCTCGTACACATGCATCCCAAGACACACAAAAAAACACCTAAGCTTTTTTTTGTCGCATACCTCACCAGCGTATTTCTACGCGCACGATCCTCTACCTAAAACACTGCAGCACTGGCTTCAGAAGATCAGAAGGGGAATCCTCACATTTCTCTCTTTCTTATAAATGAGAAAGCCAAGGAAACATTTTCTGACCCCTGTGTTTCTATACGCCGAAACAGACACGCACACAAAGCTGTTTGGAAGAAATCATTCAGGGAAATAGATGTTATCGGAGTTTATCACCCAGGGCGGAGGCAAGGGAAGTATGGGCGGGGGAGGACAGGGGCCGAGGAGCAGTAGAGGCCACACACACACACGCATACACACACCCCGTCATACCCACCGGCGGCCGTTGCGACCGCACGGGCCCGGGGACAGGAGAAGCCACTGAGAAGCAGGAGCAGCGAGATGATGCGCCCGAAAAGCGGCAAGAGCGTGAGGCTGCAGGCGACGGCAGGGAAGCGGCGGCCGCAGTGAGGCTGCCGCAGGGAGATGCTGCCGGGAGGCTTCATGGCTCATAGCGCCCCAGGGCGGTGCGGGGGGCAGCCAGCCGGGGACAGCGCGGCGCTCCTCACCCACAGTGGGCCGTGCCTGTGGAGCCGGGCGGGCGGGGGAAGGCAGGCGGTTCCCCGCGACAGCAGCCCCCGTCTGGCTCCTCGCCTCACAGCTACGGGAGGCCCTTACCCCAACGCAGGCCAGGGCGGGTTACAGCGCGTGCGCACCGTGCGCACCTTCCCCACTAGCCTCCCCGCCTCCCCCAACCCCATGGCGAGCGCAGGCGCCGATTTAGTACCGCGGTGGGCGCGTGGGATGAGGTGGGGTTGTGTGGCCGCTCTCTGTTGGCTGTTGTCGAGGTTGGGGGCGGTAGACACGGACACGACAACACCGAACACCCCCCCGGACTTCTCAGGTGCACATAGGGGCGGGGCACGCCACGTCCCCCCGGTTTCGGAGCGACGAGCCCCGCTGAACAGCCCGGAGCGGGGAGGGGGCTGCCCTCGGCGGCGCAGCTGTCTCCAGCGGTGCGCAGAGCTGCCGCCAGCCCCAGAGAGCAGGGGAAGGGCGCAGCGTGCGGACAGCAGCTGCCGCGGGACTGGCGACAAGGCCAGGCCCCGAACTGCTAACGGGTTTTGACTTGCACCTGGGGCAGGCAGAGAGAAAGCACGAAATTTCCTGATGAGCTCAACACGGAGGTGAAACCCACTCTTGGAGCGTGCACCATTGCAAGAAGCTGAGTTTGAAAATACTCAGATTCGTTTGAAAACTTCATGCAGAGTAAGATTCCTTTGAAAACTAGCATCCCAGAACAAGGGTTGGGTGAGACTTCAGGGGACAAGAAGAGGAAGCCATGGGTTAGTTTGTTCCCAGGGAAGTTTTGCACATGCACAGAACAGGCAAATGAGCTGTTTCACAACTTGCAGACCTAATCTGTACAGGGCTGCAAGGGGTCCTCCCCATGAACCATCCTGCTGCAAGTGTTACGTGGAGCTTCAGGGTCCCTTTTGCTCCCTCTCAATAGTTTCAGCCTGCAGATTTGTTCCCTGGATCCCCCTCCTTGTTCTCTTTAGTCCCTGGGATCCCCCTCATCTTTACTAACTGCAGCTAACCTGCAGTGGAGGTGAGAACCAAATGTTTCCAAAAGAGGGGGCATATATTGGCAAAAAAACCAGTCATATGTACAGTAAACAAAGAGGAGCAGTGCAGAAAGGTGCATGATCAGACTGACCTGTGTTCAGCAGCAGAGAGTCTGGACCACAAGGGAAGTATTTGCGCTTTTCTGTACAGTGAGTAGCATCTTTCATACTTCAGTCCAGCATGCCTAGGGTGAACGACCAATATGAAGAATATTTGTGAAGACAAACATAACTGCAAAGTGATACATGAAAATTAATCTGCTGCTTTGTATTCATTCCATGGCTTCAGGAGTTAGAAAAAAAATGGAAGCTGAGTTCAGAGACAAGTTTAAATATTGAGTTCTTAGTGCACATTTTGCCTAGCGGATTTCTAATACCCAATAATAGATACGTTTTATTTTGGTGAAGGTCTCACTGCTGAGAAAATAGTGATATTTCTCCTTTTTGTCTCAATATTGCTTCTTACTTGTCAGCTTATTTCTTCTAATGTCTGTCTGGGTACCATATGAGTTTCCAGAAAGATAGGAATTTTCTCTGTTTCATATGATTCTTTTTAGATTCCAGCCTGAATTCATTACTATTGTTAATGTAGAAAGTTTAAGCAGTTTTACAAATCATTACCATACAGATTACTTCATAGTAGCAATGTTATGACTTGTTTTAAAAAATTCTGGATACCCATGAGGGTCAAACAGGTTACTAGTTGTGGAAGCTCAAAATTTAAGCATGTAATGGCAGACAAACACATGCAAGGCACAGATCCACAGGATGACAAGGTGTGTAAAATGACAGAAAACATGCCTTAGGATTTCTCTGTTGCCTGGGTCTAGGGAAAAAGCTGTACCAGTTTTCTATATAAAATTGTCTTCCTTGATAGTCATGATCCCAAAGAAAAAGAGATTGCTATATCCAATTAGGCGTCTTGCCTTTTCTCCACAGACAAACTTGGACTAGTTTCCCTTCTCCTTCCCTAATTAGGCATAGGGATGAATCAGACATGAAACACACTATCCTAAAAGATCCCTATTTGAGGATGTATCTAGGATTTGGCACTGATTTCTGTAGAGTCTAAAACATTTAACCATCATTGCTCTAGAGAGATAGTCTGAATTTTTAAGAAAAATCAATACAAAGTATTATTTAAGTGTTGCACTAAAGTCCTAGGGTGTCCCCGACACATTTGAGTTACTAAAATATTTTTTTTCCATAAATAACTTTGTGTTGGATGTTGTGGTTTAGACCCAGCTGGCAGCTGAGCCCCATGCAGCCTCCCACACACTGCCTCTCCACATCTTCCCCCCTAGTGGGATGGGAAGGAGAATTGGGAGCAAAATGCCAAATCCCATGGTTGAGATAAAGAAAATTTAATAGAACAGCACAAAGAACAGAAAAAGGGAAGAATTAACAAGAAAATGGATAAAATAATACATACACAAGCAATACAAAATATAACCCACCCACCCACTGCTCTGCACCTGCCCACCTCAGCCCACCTCCTTATATAGAGGGCAGGCATCAATACAGTATCAAATACCCTATTGGCTGGTTTGTTTGTCTGTTCTGGGTGTGGTCCCTCCCAGCTTCTTGTGCAAAAATTAACCCTTTCGTAGCTGAAGCCAGGACATTGTGCACCCCTTATTCTATAACATACTACATCATGCCCAGCAGAGTTATTTAACAATTAATATTGTACAATTTATTGGCTGTTCTCACCCAAAACTAGATCACCCTGTGGTACATACCAGACTTCTCCATCCTCCTACATCACCTATGAGGTTGTCATGACCCAGAGTCGGACATTTGTGAAGTTCTGATTTCCCTGGAACTAAATTAAAGCAAAACAATTCAAAACGTGCTCACCTGGATGGTGGCCGAAATCCTTTCATATGTCTCGCAGCTCAGTGAAGGATAGGGATCAGGCCATTGCCTCTGGCTCTTCCTCCTGCTCTCATGTTGACCCTGGTTCATCGTCATCCCTTGCAATGCAAACTGATCTTCCTGCATAATTCTTTTTCTGTATAGGGGCAACTGAACAAACTAGGTTGGTTTTCTGGTGCAGCTGTGGCACCTACTGCCAGGGTTTGAGTATCCTCAGTACCTGCTGGTCTGTCTTTAGGTCTAGAGATCACCTCTTCTCCTTGATGGCACTGAATAGTGTTGAGAACTCAGTAGGCATGGGCCAGGCCCCAACATATTGCAGTGATTTGTTTCTCTCAGGAATTGCCCGGTTGAGAACATACTTTTCCCAAATATTTTACTAGTTTATCAGGATTCTGCATTTGTTCAGGGGTGAAATTCCATGATATTGGAGGTGACGACTGTCCTAGGCACTTGCCTATACTCTCCCACACACTCTTGTCACTCATAACTATCCAGCCTCAGGGCAAATCTCTGGGTGGTATTCTTGGGAAAAATGTGTGTAACCTATATAAGATCTGGGACACATTCAGGAGACACAGCAACAAGAGCATGCTGGCCTGGCTGTCCCGAGGGTATTCAAAATCCTTAGAAGCTGAGAAGGCATCCTCCCCTGTCTCACCCATAGTTGGGTGAGATTATTAATGAACGACCATGCCACATACAAATAGCAGCTTAAGCTTGTGACCAGTGCTACTTTAAAGGGAGCCTATAAGAAAGATGGACACAGTCCATTTTTTTAACAGGGCCTGTTGCAATAGGACAAGGAATAATGGTTTGAAACTAAAGGAGGGGAGATTTAGACTGGATATAAGGAAGAAATTTTTCACAATAAGGGTGTTGATGCACTGGAAGAGGTTGCCCGGAGTGGTGGTTGATGCCCCATCCCTGGAAACATTCAAGGTCAGGTTGGACGGGGCTTTGAGCAACCTGATCTAGTTATCAGCAGGGGAGTTGGACTTGATGACCTTTCAAGGTCCCTTCCAGCTCTAACCTTTCTATATGATTCTATAAGTCAACAATGTCCAATGCAGCAATATGATAGACCTGATACATTCCCCCAGGATGATAAACATCGCCGTGGGGAATACATGGTATATATAACACAACCATGAGAACAAATCAATCAACATTATGAACATGGACTATTTAACTAAAGCAAAATGTGCGTATAACAGAATTGCTCTAACACACTCCAGTCAGATTTTTCATTATCTCAACCCTTCGTTGCCCTATGTTGGGCACCAAAAAGGATCGTCCTGGTTTAGATCCAGTCAGCCGCCGAGCCCTAAAAAAGCTGCTTGCACAATTCTCCCTAGCCCTCTCCCTCCAGTGGGATGGGAAGGAGAATGGGGAGCTTAATGCCAAATCCCATGGGTTGAGATAAGGAAAGTTTAATAGAAGAGCAGAAAGAATAAGATTAACAAGAAAACTAATGAAATAATATGTAAACAAGCAAAATAAAACATTACCCACTGACCCAATGCCACTATGCCCACCAAAAACTGCCTCCCTGCACTAGTCCCTGCCCCCCGGTTATAAAGTGGGCATGACATCAGTATGGTATCAAATATCAGTTGCATGACCAAGAACCTAAATCAAAAGAAATCTCACCTTTGAATACACTGGGTTTCAGACCAAACCCTCTTCCCTTAAAATGTGTACAAAAAACTTGGATCATTAGCTGCAAAATAAACTTTAAAAAAAGTCTCAGAAACTTGAAATATTCTTATTACTGTTCTCATGTGCTGATACTGCATGAGGAGCTTGAAGTGCAAAAGAATTTTAAATAAATAAACAAATATGCTTCATCTGGTATTGCTTGGTAGACTGAAACATTAAACAGCAGGGGAACATGCCTAAAGATAAAAAGCAGATTAACTGCACAGTCCAAAGGACAATCTGACCTCTGCAGACCAAAGGCAATTCAAGGCCCTTCCCACTGGACAGTGATTTTCTGCCCTTTTTTTTTTAAATATTATTTTAGCATCATCTCTAAATTCATGTTGCTTTCCAACACAGTTGCATAATCAGTGAAGCTTCCATTTACCAAAGAGATCCTGCTGAGCACAAAAATGTCTCTTTTTTTTCTCATTCTGCCTATAGATAAACTGACTTTTCTTGTAGAAGAGAACACTGCTTCTAAACAGCCACAACCATCCATTGATTCAGTGACTGTTTAAGCAATGCAGCATAACAGCCTTTCACAACATTATACCACCTGTGGTCTTTAGGGGGGAAATAACAATAGCTGAATAGATATGGACAAGGTACACTATTGTAATAAAAAAAAAAAATTAAAAATATGTAGAATGAAAACAATGTAATTGGAGTTATATCATCTCTTTTTTTTTTGCATTATTTTAACAAGTAATGACCACAAGAAAACCATGCAATTCTACTTCTGCTTCAAGAAGATTGGCCAGTCAGCAACAGTCAAGTAGCTGTAGTCTCTTCCTGTCTATCCTGCCAAATCTGACCTCCACCCAGCACAAATCCCTAGTGGGATCCAAATTAGGCTGACAGCAAGCCCTGTTACTTTTCCAATTGACATCCGGAGATAGTAGAGATTTTATTTTTTTTCCCTCCATTTCTACAGTAAAGATGTCCTCAAGGAACTGACATGCAGATGTTTCCATTGCCTTCCCCAGCAGACATTTCTGCCCCATATGAAAGGTGGATGAATATCTAGAAGGCTCTTTGCTCAAGGCATGTAGTAATCAGCATACCTTGTGCCAGAAGGGAGATGATTAGACTCTTCCCAACCATCTGCTGAATATGCCCTGCCAATGTCAGAAGATCATTTTGCTATATAAACTACACAATTTTGAAATGTAGTAATTTTCTATGGAAAATAAAATCTGGTTTTGTATAGAGCAAAAAGGAGAACTGAAAATGCACCACAGCATAACAAGACACAGGGAGGGACATTACTGAATCTTAAATTTTTACTGTGGTCATGCTAACACTAGTAGGAAAAAATAGCCATGTAATAGAAGTTCTCAGAGATTTCACAAATCACCTTCACTACACCCATATTTGTTCAGTATATACTTGTTATTAACTAGCTGAGTAGGAAAATTGGAAGAGGCATGTAAGATTTAAAACACAGACTGAAATTCTTCCAGAGAAAGTAATTTTATAGGGCCTAGGAGAAAGAGACATCCATATTGTTTCAACTCTCATTTGTTACACCATCCTTCAACAAAGTATTTTCAGTTACAATAAAAAGTTGTACTCTGCAGGAAGGTAATTCAATTTTCTGGCAAATTTTGATATATTCTTGCATTAAGTTTCTTTGCAGTCTGGAGCAAAACAGACTTGTTTGTTCTCAGTTGCCAACCAACTCCAGCTCTGGAAGAGCCAATGTTTCTCCTTTCCAGAAGCTGAGCTGCTCAAAAGCTGTCATATATCAGTTTTCTCCATGCCTGACCCCATTCCACATGCCCAGGATTTGGAATTGCTGGGTAGTAGGTGCATTAGTATCCTCTAGGCAAATCATCAAGAGTTTGGGAGTAAGAGCTTCCCACAGCAACCCACCACCTATACCCCTACAGGTGGACTTTCCTCCTATCAGGTCTTCAACTAAATACAAATAGAAGAAGCAGGAGAAGAGAGAAGATGATATACAGAGTACTACCAACCCATGTCATGTCAAGGCAGAAACTGTTCACCAGTAAACTAAAGACTTAAATACCAGCATTCCCCTTGCTTCAATATTCATAGCCTACTAGCTAGACCTTGAAAAAGAGCTTCTGAGCAGCCTCAGAATCCACTGATTGCAGAAGCAGAACATTAAAAAAAACCCAAAACTCTAGGTTTGATTCTTACATGGAGCTTTACACGTAAAAAGAATTCTTCCTTCCTCTTAATTTTTTTAATTCCTTTAAAATCCATACAACTCTGTTACACTTCGTGAGCCATGTCACAAGTCTTCATGTTTGCACATGTTAAAAATAGCCAACGAGTAAGATCTTGCTCTCATTTCTATAAAAACTCCTACTGATGATAAAAACTGGTTAATAATTTAACAAAGTAATCTGAGTGTTCTAAAAGTGGCACAGAGCTGTCTATATTTAAAGAAAGTGCTTAGTTATAGAAGATGAATCTGCAAGAGAGAACTATTATTTAACAAACACTTCCAAAATCATTTGCATAGGCTTCTAACATCACCTACCGATGGGTAACTAGAGGCTCTTCATTCCTCGTGTTGCCTGCTCTCGTGTTTAGAGAATGGCTCCACAGAGCAAAGGCTGCCTACTCATCATATCATATCATGGCTAGGCTTCGCGAACGAACGTCTGGGGAGGGCTCCATCCATGCTCTTCATCAGCGCTTTTTACAAGTGCGCTGATGGCTGAAAAGGCCAATGCGGGACAGACAAGAGCAGTTGCAAAAGGCACAGCAGAAGGACTCATCAGGAGGTATAATCTGCAAGACAC
>VWZO01008816.1:12777-22983 GCA_013396975.1 Bucco capensis | reverse complement strand
CCAAGGCACAGGTGGGTTTCTTGTGCCAACAGTCCATGTTCTCCCCATTATCCAGCAGGAAATACCAAAGCTGGGTTCGCAAAAGGAGTCCCTTTGTGGAGGTGGAGAGCTTCTGTTCCCGGCCTGTACAGGTGTGATGTTGTGGTTGTTCTCCATTTTTACTTTAAGCCGTCGGTGGCTGTCATTGATCCGGTCAATGGGCCTTTCCTCCACTCCCTGCACACCATCCTTAAGATTGCACATGTCCTCTTTAAAGTCTTTGATGTCATCTTTGAAATCCTTGAAGTCATTGGCTATATTCCTCTTAAAATTCTTGAAGTCACTTGCCATTTTCTCCGCTGTGGACACCAGGGATTGGAGCAGTCCATGCATGGTGTCCTCACAGCCTTGCAACTTCTTTGCTGCATCACCTACTGTGTCCTCTCCTTTATCATACTGCAGTGATGCAAGAAACTGAGAGTACATCTGTGGGGGGAGCCGACACATCTTGGACCACATCCGGGAGGTGCATCAGGGCTTGTGGCATCCAGGTTGTTGCTGAAAAGTATTTTGAGGATGGCCATCTCTCGGAGGCATCAGATCACTTCCTCCATGGTCTTCCAGGGTTCTTGTTGTTTCCTCAAGTTCTCTTCATGGCTGTACCTTTCCCTGATGCTCCTCAGGAGATGCTGCCAGACACTGGTAGGCTCCTTTGTTGCCACAAATGCCTGGTCAATGCCAAAGTCCTGGGACAGGTTTCCTAGCGGTCGGGCCTCAGTGCTGGACTAGAGGCAGGACTGGAGGCTGGGAAACAGGCTGTGGTTTTGCTGGGGGCTGAGCTGTCGTGGCATCCACTGGATTGGGCCCTGCATTGTTGTTCTTTCTCCGTACTTGTAGGGGGCACCACATGGCTAAAACCATGGTACAGTATGTGTCGGCCAACACCCAACAGATGACACTTAGCTGGGTTTGCTTTGAACCAGAAGAGAGGTGTTCCCGCAGGCACTGAGTAATTTGGCTAGCGGTTTGAGTTTGGTCAGGGGAAAGTTTCCAATCTATTGGGGCAGAGAATTTCCTTAAAATTTGGCCCACTTCTTCCCACTACCCCATCCAGTCAGCATGGTTTGGATCTGGGGTAGGCTCCTGGGCAGCACTCTCAGGAGCCCTTACTCTGATTTTAATCACCAGATAAACTGAGCAGATTAAGCTGGGGAGAGTCAGAAGCAGGACCACCAGTAAGAACACGACATCCTTAGCAGTCAGGGGAGACTCTAAACTTTCACCACTCCAAACACTGTACAGGCTGGTGGAATTGGTGAAATATCCCAAATCGGATGTTATGCTCAGGTACTGAAAGAATTTCTGGTACATGTCCCAGCCAAGCCTCATGATCTCAATAGTTATGATATCATAGATCCACTGCATGCCACATACCACCAGAACAATTCTTGGCAACAAGCCGCCATTACAGAAAAAGTTTGCTAGTAGTGCAACTGGTAGCATCCTTATAATTGGCCCCCTCCCAGAAATAACAGATTAACAGGCATTAGTAGACCAATGAACAATTCCAATTGTATATAAACCACACACAAAGATTTTACACAATTAAGTTATTCTTTATACTTGCCTCTATAGCGCCCCCTAGCTTCCCACGTTGGGCACCAATTAATTGTCCTGGTTTGAAAGGACAGATCTGGGAAATGCCCCGTTAGGAAGCCTTCCGCTTCCCCAAAAAGGAAAGAAACTGCTGCACACTGAGAGTGAGTTATAAAGAATAACTTTTTTAACATAGAAAAATGTATAACAATGAAAATTCAGAATGATACAAGCCCTTCCAGTTTCCCCCTCATGCCACTGGCTGCCCCCACCACTCACAGTAAAACCTGCTCAGGCGCAGTCTGATTAAGGTGAGGTGGCGGATGAGATGAAGTGTGAAGGAAACCCAGGTGGTGGATGATGATGGTGGGTGGAGGAATGGCTGAGAGATGAAGGGATGGTCTGGCTTCCCGAGTGCACTGCCGCAAGATGGAGGAGAGCACACTTTCTCCCTCTCGCCATCTCCTTCTCCTCTGAAGCACCAGGGGCTCCCAGCAGTCCCTGCAGCAGAAGTCCCTCCCTCTGTCCATGCTTCCGCCTTCCACACCATGGGACTGCGTTGCAGCTGCATTGCTATTTCTTCCTCTACCACCGCTTGCAGAAGCTCCTGGGTGCAGGCTGTCACCACCACTGCTGCCTGGTGCCTGGTGGGGTACGCACCTCTTCCAGCAGTGGTGGTCTCCTGCTTCCATGCTGGGGCCGCCCCTGCTGCTGCTGCAGCCCGCATGGCTCCCATGGAGCCAGCACCACCAGCATACAAAACGGATTGGAAAAAGCCTGTCTTTGTGATTGAAGAATGCTTCCACCCTCTAAACACCGGAAGTTGTTATTGATTTCCCCACCAGATGGAGTAGCATGTACAGTTTTGATGATCCCTGCAGACATGTGATTTATTTATTTGGAGTGCATACTGTATTCTTTGCTAATATCATGGAACTATCTCTACTCAGTTCAGTAAAACAAAAATTCAAGCTCCAAAGACTGAATAAAATCACAGATAAAACTAAGAATCTTCTCTCCCTCCATAACTCTCCAAGACTTTTGATAATCTGAAGTAGGCTTTTATGGAGATTCTGCTCACCCTCAACTCTATCTCCACAGCTGTGCAGCAGAACTATCCCAAGTTTCAAAAGTCACAGACATTCAGCTGAGCATCAGACCACCAGGGCAGGGGTGTGGGTTACTGTGCCAACCCGCCATGACCAGCTTCGCTCCACTTTTGCCCACACACACCCGCACAGCTCGGCCAGTGGAAAGGATTTCCCCCCCACCGAGGGTTTACAAACAAACACATTAATAGCTGGGGGGGTGAAGGGGGAAAAGACGGATACCTCCAGCACTTTACATACCCTATAACACTGGTGAATGCAACGAATTTGCTATTTGCTCAGAAATGTCGTGTTTGCCTCTAGCCTGCAATCCAGGTCATACATGGAACATGATAGTAGTAGGAGAAAGAATAGAAGATTCATGACACAACACTAGGCTGACAGAGAGAATATAGGACTTCCCATTTCCCAGCGGAGAACCTGTTTGATAATCCATAAACAACAAAAGTTCATGGTTGTATTCATCGTGTTGTGTGTGTACAAGTCAGAGAGCACATACATATGCTGTAATCATTCATTAAGTTTGGTCTCCTTGAACATCAGCTTCTGTTTAGTAATCAATTACTGGGGAAAAAACCTCTTTTATTCATTTCTTCCTACTACAAACATCAGACAATATATCCAGAATGCACTTCAGTAATGAAATTCAGATTAACTGCTGTGAGCAATGGTTCCCATCTTATTATTGTGAACTCCAAATAACGTAAATGAACCAGTAAGTAGGAGTCCTGGAACTTCTTACAAAGTCTGAGACAAATATAATCAGAACCAAGAGGAACTGATAAGCATAACTCCTTGCTCGTTGCAGTTTGATTTCAAAATACCTTTAACATTAATAATAATATCCAAGAAAATGTTACAGAAGTAGAAGGGAAAGTATTTTTGTCAGTAATGTCATTAGAGACATAAACAACAAAGTGCTGAAAAGTTGTCCTATGCTGTAACTATTTTGTGTTATAGGCTGACTCCACATAGGTATTTCTGCTTCTACAGTATAGCTTGTTCAGGTGAGAATTGCCTACAAATGTGCCTTGTAAAATAAGGAAAAGACTGCAGTCAACATCAGCCCTCATGAAGGTTTGACGAAGAGACCTAAAGGAATATTGCAGAGTCGTACTTAAAAAGTGTAATCATTTCCCATTTGAAGCATGAACTTTATCCGTGGGGCAGACAAAATAGGCCAGGAAACTGAGACAATAAGCCATTTAAGATGGAGTTTTCTTTTCCTCATTATCTCATGCCATCATGAGAGCTTCCTTGAGATGACTGAAAGGAAATTCACAGAAGCACTCTAAAGCAGCTCTCTTAACATCCCAAATTCAACCTGGAAATATATCCCAGGAACCCAGCATGAGTGATAATTCATGCATACCAAAAGTCTTGTCCAAATAGCTCTTGCTAGTGTGAACAGGCAACATGCCACATTGTGGCGCTAGTAATGAAGTCATCACACAAATATCAAGCAGAAGATGATTTATACTAAGGGGAGAAATATTTTACTGATCATCGTTTGTTCCTGTGGAGGAGGTTTCGAGGAGAGGGGAAACAGACTTTTTGACACCAAATAAATCAAGAAGTGCAGGGAAGGCAAGGTAATAAAAATGTAATTGCAATCTACGCAGAATTGTCAGGAATAAATCTTCAGACACAGTCCTCAGATTATGGAGGACTGTGCAGAATATGACCAATTACAGGAGTGAGTTACTTCTACAAACTTTGTCAATTTTCTGCCAACAAGATACAAACTGACATTTCTTTATAGTATTCAGAAAATAAAAAACAATTTACAAGATAAGACTTGCTTAGCATTAAAAACAAGCAACATCTGTCCAAAGTAAAGAACACACACTGTTTACACACTGTTCCCAAAGATAATTGTGGGCGGGGGGGAGAGGGGGTGTGTGTCTGTTTTTCCTAAGAACTGTGGTTCAACAGAACTATATTAAATATTTTTCAAAGTCCTAGCCACCAATTCTTCTATGTTTTCTGACCCCTATGATGTCTGATAAAGATCAGGACAATGGTACTCTTAAAAATCAGGTTAATATAGGACAATAGGAAGAGATAAGAGATGACTCTAAAATTCCCAGGTGGCTTGCCTAATCTGCTTAGAAAGTTACTGCTCTGTTACAGCCTCTGTCTGACTTTGTATTCTGCATCACATTCATGACCTCACTTCTGTTTAACAAGTAATAAAAAATTAGAATGTTATTTAATGCTGGAATTTAATAACTGTAATAATAATATTAGGTCTGAATCCAAATATTAATCATTAATTACTGCCTTTTTCTCTAATTCTTCTCCTCAACTAAACAAAATAGATTATGAATTCAGGAAAGAATTGCAAGGAATACAATAAGATGTACTTGAAAGTGTGTCGTAGAGAGCTGCTCTGTGCAAAAAACCTTTCCTGATGTTTGTTGTTTCTTTGGTTTTCTTTAGTTGTCTGGAGCTGAACCAGCCAGGAAGAATAAAATACTTAATAGAGAGAGAGAGAGAAAAATTGTCAGTGTCCATTTTAGGGTGGGTTGTATGTGTGTGTTTGTTGTTCATAATAACTAAGGCTGCATTCCAGTCAGCAGAACCTGAATTTCAGCCTAAACTTTCGGTATCAGTTTATAATCATGATACCTGCAGCCACTTCGCTCTCCATGGCAAGGCATGCGAAACATCTGCAGCCAAGGTGAAATTAGTACTATCCTGATGTCCCTCTCTAAATATTTCCCTGTTATCTCCCACCTGTCTTGATAGCTAATATAGTTCCTACAGCTGCTAGATCATATTAGGTCAGAGCGATGAAAATGAATGCCATTTTCTTGATGGCTTGTGCAGAACTGTTGTAATTTGAATCAAGTCTCCCTAGCCTCTTTCTTCCTTTCACTCCTATTTTTTTCTGCCTCCATAGTGAGTATATTGGGACCCTGGAGAACTGCTATTCTAACTGCACGTTAGAAATGGTAGTTTTCCTCTATCTGATTCTCTAAAATGAGTTCACCAAAAGGTGCAGACCCAGCACATTTGTGGTTTTTCCTATAAATTACTTTAACACTGTGTCCAATCATATATATAATTTCAGATTTTCAATTTCAACTCACTGCTGTGTCAGCACAGACTACACTGATATGTCTAACATATTTAGCTTAAAATGAAATGGATGGCATTTCATTACCAGGAAGATAATATTTTTGAATATGTTTGCTACATGGCAGGATCCATCATTATTCTGCCATTTTATGTTCAGAGTGTGTAATAGCTTTTTAATGCTTTGATGTATTTTACTTCTATATGTGATATTTTCCTAATATCATGGGGTGGTTTAACTCATTGGACACATTATTAAACCTTAATTAAATGCTTTTAAATATTGGTTGGGGAAAAGGCTTAATAAATTGCCAATATTTTGTTTGAAATTCAATAAAGCAGTTGAAGCACTGAAAAATAATCTCATTCTTACTTCTTCCCATTGCTCCTCATATCCCTTTGACACTCAAAACACTTTGAAAAGAAAAAAAGGGGAAAAAAAATCCCACAGTCCCCTGAGATGCTCAAGCTGTCAGCATGAAGGTAAGTAACACAGGAAATCTTGAATGTGCCCAACTGTGAATGACAGAAGCCCTCTTATTGGAGGAAGCTTTTGACAGGCCTGAAATCCTTAATACCTGGTTTCTCAGTCCTTTGACCAAAGTCACGGAATTTTAAAACTACTAAGAATTTCTTCAATGTTGTTTTTGGTGAGTTCAGGGGGTTTTTTGCTTGCAAGGAAATGATACCACTTATGTACATTAAGGTAATGTCACAGCTAAAAGCATTCCAAGTGAACAGGTAAGTATTAAAGGACATTTCCTGATATTAGCAGCAAAAGTTAAAATGAGCCATACTAACTGCTTCTGGCACTGGGCTAGTCCTGTTGTTATGCTCTACATGCAATTGAGTAAGAAAGAATGCTGTTTGCTTAAATGAAAGTTGTCGCGTTACAGTGTGTGATGTTAGAACTGACCTTCTACATCTAATTTTTTAAAATTATCATGTTTCTTTTTGCCTTTCCCTTTTAAGTCAGCTATAGCCATTCACTTTTCTAATAGTTTCTCTTTATTCACAGAAGAGACTCAATCCCCAGGTGAACATTTTTTTATTGTGGAAAGCATCTTTTTCCCTAAGTTGTTACAACTGCTGTCTTGCAACTGGATGAAATACATTTCTATACTTACAGCAGAGGCAAGTTACAAATAAATTAAATTCAACCTTCTCAAGTAGGGCTGCTTAAAATTAAGTACTTAAACGTCATATTATTTTATGCTTTTCAGAAGTAATACATCTTTTTTTAATCTTCTAGAAGCTTGCTACAAATTCCTGAAAATCAGATTACTTCTTTAGACATGTGAATATGGAGCTAGGGACCTGTCTTTGCATTCATGGTAGTTAGGTATTTAAGTTGTGTCAAAATATGAAAGCATCTGAGACTCAAAAATTTTGCATAACCTGATTTTGGCCATGAGGTGGTTAATAGCAGACATCAAGAGACAGATTTTTATTTTATCTTATATTTCTGCTTGTTCACCAGGTTTATCTTTAGGGAAAGTGGCAAATTTTTGTATGGACTAACATATTTTTAAATAGTTAGAAGAAAGACTTAAGATGTGAGAAAGGAAAGAATAAAAAACTTAATAATTAATAATTCCTAGGAAGAAGCTGAAATTTACAAAAACACATTGCTTGTTGGTCTAGCAGAAAATTGTGCTGAAAAATGAGAGTATGAAAGGAGATCTCTGCTTCCTTAGCAAAAGATACAGGAAAATAAAACACTCTAGGTAAGTCCTTTTTATTTATTGTTGGGGTTTAATTTCTTCTTGTAAGTTTTTCCCTGTGTGACAGACCACAACAATAATTCACATATAAAATATAACAGACAGCTTTATAACAGTTCCTTCTCATAACTTCTGAAATAGTTGAATTATCAAGGGAACAGGTTCAACCCTATTTCTCCACCATTCACAACATGCTTTCTCCTTCTTACTGGTTTATGCAGACCACTTCTCCATCATCCAGTAGAACAATTTAAATCAGATTTTAAAGGTAATTTTCTAAGTGCTGGTGTCCAAGTATGTACTAGCAAACAGATCCAGATCCTTCTGAAGACACCCACTTCCCATATTATTCACCAGCATACCTTTTCCAAGTATTATTCTAAGAATGCCTTGTTGATGAGGCTTTTGAAGTTATGTTCTGACTGAAGATGGCACAAATGACACCACCAGCTGCAGTGCCAGCTGCAATGAGAAAACATTACAGCAAAAGTCTCTGACTTTGCTAGGATAGCATGCATAAGACCAAGTCTAGATGCTCTAGTTAGCAACACGGTTTAGTAGTATGTTAGTGATAGGTATTGTTGGACTTGATGATCTTAGGGGTCTCTTTCAACTTTTGTGATTCTATAAAGTCAGAGCCCCCTCAACAATTAACATCTGCAGTTGTTGAGACCTGCCTGGTTCTAGATTGAGGCTACACTCTCTTCAGTAAATTTAGATGGTAGTCCACACTTTTTGAAGGATAAGATTTTTATTTCAAAGCCAACCTCACAGCGAGTTGAATCTTGATGCAAATGGGTGGGTGTTTACTGCCTGCAGCACATTTCCATAAAGAGTTTGTAGAGTTATGTCTTTGTTCTGTACCTCAGTTTCTCCATTGCAAGCGAATGGTAAAAATCTTACTCACCAGAACTGTGAGTCAAAGTGAAACACTGGCAGCCTTCAAGTCAATTAATCCCACAGCACATGCATCTCTGAACATAAGGCAGTGCCTCATTGAAGTAACCCAGCCTTGAAACTGAATGTACTCAGCTACATGTATCTTTGTTTAGAATCTACCCTCAATTAGAAACTGCTCTCATTTAGTAGCTATAACATTACTCTGCAAGCCTCCAGGGAAACTAATTAAACTTAATAGAAGCTGCACTCCATTTAAAGCTGCAGAGAAAATTAATTAAATATTGCAGGAATCCTGAACTTGAAAAGAAGATGTATGGCAAATGCTAATCAATCCACATATCCCAGCATCTTTCCCAAGCCATTTTAACCCTTCTGTAGAGTGTTGTCCCATGTACCCTACCCTAACACTGTAAGAAATACAATGTATCCCAGAAAACTATAGTAAAAAATTCTCCAAAAACTGGAAGAACCAAATCCTTCTGTAGATTGTCCCATAAAATCAAATCTCTACTGAGGTTACAATTATTCTGAAAGGAGAAGGCAGACATAGAAATAAAGCAACATTCCATTCTTTGGATATCAAAAGTTTTAAATGAGAATAAACTACCTTTTCCTCCAAACCAATGACTTTATTTGATTTGATATTTTTGTTTCCTGACTTCTTAAACTAGAAGATATTCAGGAATCCAAACTCTGAAGTTTCAGAATCTTCAGCTGATGACATTGCAAGTTGTAATATTATGGAAATCACGCAGCTTCTTGCTATACTTTAAGTCTATACTTTAGCTATGTGGTTAAGCACAAACTGTCTTGCCAATGCCCTTATTTACACAAAACAAGTTTCATCACAGCAAAAAAAACCCACCCAAAAACCAAAACAACAACAAACAAACAAAACTACAAAAAAAAACCCCAAATGACAGTGACCCACTAACTGTTCACAGGACTATTCGAAAGGCAGCTCCTAATCCAGTTCCTTGTTTGGGTTTTTTTTCACCTTCATACTTGTAAACTTTATTAGTAAAGATAAGAGTTATTATGTCTCTCTCTGGAAAGCAGATATACAGTAATATCTATATTTTATAGATGTTTGATGTCTGAACATTAACTCCTTGCATAATTCTTAACACAATGACTTTTGAAAATTTACAGTCCTTCCTGCCATGCTAGCCAGGTATTAGCCACATTGGCAAGAAATACCTTCCTGGAGCAGAAAATGCAGATTTGTTGAGAAGCATAAGCTTTCGAGGAGCCCTTCTGTGAGAGTGAGCCAGAAAAGAGGGGAAATTCCAAGAGATCCAAAAGGGAATGAAATAAGGACTGTTACAAATAATGTAATTTTTAAAAATTAAGTAGATCAACGTAATAATAAAGGAATTATTATTAACTCAGTAAGCATTCTCAAGTCTCCCAAGCTAGTGAGCAGAACATGGAACCTTTTATCCAGTTTCATCGAAACAATTTTCAGCAATTAATGTGTTTGCACGAATCTGCCTATGTTTTACTTGGTCAAAAGACAAGCAATACAGTACTGTGTTTGCTCCATCTTTTCTCATAAAGCTGCTGCCAGCCATTTGTTTTCACACAACTTTGTAACCGAGGATGAGTTGAACTATTATAATCCTTTTAGATTTCATGCTATGTGATTGGATCAATGATGCTCACTTCTCATTCTCATGGCTAGGCTTCGCGAACGAAGATCCAGGGAGGGCTCCACCCACGCTCCTCATCAGCGCCTTTTACAAGCATGCTGATGACTGAAAAGGCCAATGCAGGACAGACAAGAGCAGTTGCAAAAGGCACAGCAGAAGGACTCC